>JJOG01004281.1:0-14637 GCA_000715275.1 Gyrodactylus salaris
CAAGGTGCTGGTTGCGGGTTCAATTCCCACCTATGGCATACTGAAGAATCCAAATAAGGATGAAACTTATATGTCTGGTCATTGATGAAATTCACTTTATCTAAATTTGCTTTCTAAATAGTCTTATTTCAAACTAAACTTTGACAAAAATCACCCACTCTGATCTACTACTTTGTAGTAGGTGAAACTTTCACTTGAAAATCAAATATATTCCTTTTTCTCACTTCAATTTGTCAATGAACTACCAAGATTTAATAGGGGTTAGACTAGTGATATTTTTTGATTGCTCTCGAAAAAGTAATATAAAAATATTTCTCCCCTGTCCTAAAGACGTATAACAGTCGAGTTAACCTCTGCATGGCTAAATGTTACAAAGTAACCTTATTTGTTACCCACCTTTCCACCTTAGTGTTGATGAGTAATTACAATTTTTTTTGCATTTTCCAAGCAACCATTCCTCTCAGGTCATTATGTTACTTTTCAACTCAATTAATATAATTCTTATAGATTTACTCTCTAGTAACCTAGCAGCATTATAACTGACAGCGTTTCTTCATTGCATAATCTTCTTAAATTGGAGATTTGCGTTTCATTCAGTGGAAAGGGAATTCAGAATGAGTCATCTGATTGAATGTCCAGAAATTATACTCAATACTCTACTAATGAATAGAGTAACCCTTGATACTCCTAGAAAATGGCCAAATGTTTGCTTGAGGCTACAGTTGGAAATTCATGATTTAATATTCAATTGGGACTAATTTCATTAGTTTTCGAAGCCGAAAAATTACATATTCTGAATCTCTGAATAGTTTGGAAAATTGATATTTTAATTTTTTCTCAAATGTCACTTTGGTATTCTGAAATGAAAACGTGGCAGAAACATTGATATAAATCATTAGAATTCAAAATGTAATTGCTTACTCTCCTGATAAGCTTTCATGTCATTTCATACTGTGAACTGTCTTTTTAGAAATCATGCATAAACACGTTACTTTTTTGACATTAAAGCATATATTTCTTTTTGTTATTTGACTTGAGAAAAATTTATTTTTAACATGATTTTTAGAGAATTCCAAAAGTAGCATTTTCCACTTCTCTTCAAGTTACAGAAAAATAGTGATAAATGATATTCGTGAAGCAATCTAATTTCCAACCAATTTTGCTCCATGATAACGTCTTCAAAGTAGTCGAAAATTACACAAACTATTTTTAAACGTTCCCTAAATATCTTATTCGTTGTTTGCAAAGTGTTCATTATTTTCACTAATCCAAAAATATCACCATATCTCATTTTTTGTTACTAAAAAGTTACATTCTTTCATTATCAGGCCAGTGATGCAATTTAATAAATTCTGTAGCCCCCTTTTTATTGGACACCACTTTAGCTACAACCTATATTCTCTTTTGTTGAAAATGATTCCTGGCAGGGTTATGACCGAATCTCTTTATTCTACTTATGAGTAAAAGAAGTTCAAATTACCAAATTCGTAGTCAAAATGTTTGATCATAATTATCATGAATATAATCAAATTTGAGTTTATCAAAGGCCTTTGAAATATCAAGATAAAGAGTTCGAGTTTTTATTTCTTTTGAAAGATTAGACTTGATGATGTTGCAAAATCTTAAAAGGCTTTTTGTGGTATTGAGTGTTTTCTTGAATCCGAATTGAGAAATTTCAAGTTCTAGCCATATTTATTTTAGCATTTTAATTTAGGTGGCTCCAGTCTGATATTGAGTTAATTTCTTTGTTTGAGATCGCCTGACATCAGATTACCCCAAATTAGAGAATTCTTCTTGTCTTATTCGTTAAATGTATTTTTTGTCGATGAATATATAATTTATGCATATTACGAGCATATTTCTCCCAAGAAAAGTATCAATTAGCCATATAAGCTCAAAAAAAGCCTCTTTTGCTGCTCTACTAAAAAAGCTTAGATTTTCTTAAAAGTATCTTTTACATTCTCCTAATTCTAATCCAGATGGACGTTTCCCTAAAATAGTACCGCTCCAATGAACAGTGTGATCAGATCGAATTTCATACAAAAGTACTTTTGTCAGTTAATTTTTATCAGAGAGTTAACGTTTTCTTCACTTTTGCATCGAAAAGACGAGATGAATCTATGAATCAATTAGGAAAACTGTTCACGCGTTGCTCTACATTATTGAGCAGCTCCAAGTATGACTTTTAGAAAGAATTTATGAGTTATTCATGTTTATCCCTAACTGGATGGACAATGTCCATTGGACATGAGATGGTAAATTGTGAAAAAGGATAAAATACACTTCTCTAAGCGATTACAATCCTCAATTAATTTCTCATTAAACAAATGAGTAGAAAATTGTATGTTCTCTGTGTGAGTATTTTCATTGAAAGGTTTATCATAGTAATAAATTCAGCGATTTGAGAAATAAACATAGCCTTGGGTAATTGAAACAAAAATATGGACATTCCTCAAATGAGATGAAATCACATAAATAAATTTAGTTTTTTTCATTTCTTATTTTAAAATCTGCTTCAAGAGTGTAAAGATATTTTCAAGGTTTCCACACCTGTCTATTCATATTACATCTCCTGTGCTTCACAATATTTCTCAATTTAAGAATATTTCAAGTCTCTTTGGTTTGTTCAATTATAATTGAATAATTATTATTCACCAAGTTTTAGTTGAAAAGTTTGTCAAACATTATTTGAAAGGAAGTCGAAAATTTACACAATTGAATTTCCTCTTTTTTCTTCAAATGTTTTGATAATACATATTTTTATACAAAATCAGTAAACTACAAACTTTAATTTCTGGTTTTTTTTGTAAGATCTATTTGAATTTATTTTGCATTCTTAGAAATGATCAGGACACCAAAAATAATGCTTATTTTTTAGAACCTAATAACTTTGTAAATCAGTCTCATAGAGAAAAAATAATTATTGATAATGGATTAGAATTCAAAAAAATACCATAACCTTGAAATAAAACTTTTAGGACCTTTGATGCTCTAATTTGATTACTAATCAATGACTATTTATAAAACTCTTTTTTCTTAAAAACTTTCTCAAATTAGATTATTTTCTAATCTTGCATAGATTTTCATACAGAAAATGCTCCATATTTGATAACTTCTTTTTGATCAATTTTCGCTCTAATAATAAAATTTAGAAATTGTCCTTGTTTTTTTCAAATTATTCTTCAGATCTGATGAAATACTTAAAAAAGAGATGACTAGTCGTGAGAAGAATATTTTGGAGTTTTTAAACATTTGATTAATTAAACACTAATGTGTGCAACTAAAGATATCTGAATTTGAACTATTAAATTATATTTTTACCTGATAGAGAATACTTTATGGCAATAAAATTGTAATAAAAATTAACTTTTAAAAGGATAATGTATCGAATTTAACCTATTTTGAAGAATTTTGTCTGCAATCAATTACTAGATAATGGATATTTCCCATTCAAGCCTTATCAAAAGCATAATTTCAATATTTAACCAGGTTTTCTATCCAGTTCTTGGGCAACATGTGTTGGGTCACAACCATCTGTCCAGAGTATTCATTATGCTCTTCCAACTATTAAACTACGCCTCTTTTTCTTTAAAAGTAGATATTGAAGACTAAGAATCTTGAGGTTTATTTATTTTTTCTTTAATTTTTCCTAAAAATTGTAATCCTCTCAAGCTAGGGTCTTCTAAATTTCGTGATTATCGTTTCAACTTTGATATGGAATATTTCTGAATCATTATGGGAGAGGTACGTAGTAAGAACAACATAAATCTTGAATGATGTGTGCATTTTTGAATGATACAGAAAACAAAACATATTTTCTAACTGAAAGTAAGATTGATCGTTGGGGAACACGAAATTGACAAAAGACTGAACTAGTACATTATCAGATAAACTTTTTCATAGTTTCACTACGATTTACTGTATATTACATAATAGAAAACAGGGCGCTATTTGTTCCTGAAAAGAATCTTGTTTTCAAGGAATACACATTCAAAATTAGCAAAAATCTCACATTCACTGCCCTACTTCAAGGTTGTATTGTCGAATTGTTAAAATTATTAATTGCATTTTATTAAAGATTTCAGATTTTGGTCTCTGTCGTGATGTGAGAACCTCAGATAAAAGCGGCAGATTCCCCATCAAATGGACCGCCCCAGAGTCAATAGAATCGAAAAAGTTCACGCTCAAATCCGACGTCTGGTCCTTTGGCGTCCTCCTATGGGAGATATTCTCATTTGGTCGTCAGCCCTACGTCGGAATACCCGTCAAAGATGTCTATCCTTACCTGATCAAGGAGAATTATCGTCTTCAACGCCCAGAAAACTGCTCAGAGAGCATTTACAAGCTCATGCTCAAGTGTTGGGATGAGAATCCAGACATGAGGCCGGACTTTGATCAGATTCACGACTTCCTAGAAGATGTCGTGAGCATGACTAGGCGTGCGAATCAAGACCTCAAGACAAACTACGACTTCCCGCAGCCTCTAATTGTCCATCATAGAAGTCAAAAGAACAGCTACGAGTATTAATTTTACATTGGATCTTTTATAATTCCTTTTTTAAGCCATGAAACTCACATCTGAATATTTGTTTGAGTTCATTTGAAAGAAAATTTGAAGAAACTGTCCCTAAGTGTTATTCTGAAAAAAAATTTAAAAATCTCTGAAATTTAATTTTTCATTATTTCAGACCATTTATAAATTGTTAGATTTATTTCTTGTTTATAAATATTTGTCACTTTCAGGTTGGATAATTTACTCACTATTGGAATTGTACAGACGTATTTTATAATAACCTCAAAAAAACAAAATTTTCACCTCTTTTTGAAAATAAAGAATTTCATAAATTTTCAACTATTTCTCCTCTTTGAAGCTTTCGATTTAAATTCTGTTATGGCTTTCAGACTTGAAAGTTTTTATAAATTATAATACTACAGAATAATATTGAGTCAATATTATGTTTATAATAACTTTAGAGTTAAAACTTTTTTCGATATTAAATTCAAATTATTGCAGAAAAGATAATACAAACAAAAATCATACGTGCTGCTTTTTGTTTTATTTAAACGTAGTAAAGATGTTCATAATTTAAAAGTCTTGGAAAGAGAATCAGAGTTGGATAAAGTCGATTCATTAACTTCTGATAACAAATACTATCCTCTCCACATATTCTATCTCATTAGAAATGATAAAGGCCACAGAAAATCTTCTATTTAATATAATTCGGGGACAGTTTCAGGTTAGTGAACTCTGGTTTTCAGTTATTTTGTTAAACATTCTGATTTTTTCTATGAATATTTCTGTTTATCCTATCAGTCAGGGGCGTCTATTCCATGCAGTTCTGGAAAAAAGTGTTGTAACTACTTTTTTAAGCCACAAGTATTTTTCTTGCTTTTTTTGTGCTTGGGGAATATCTCCAGGCAAATAATAAGAATCCTGTTATACTTGCGGTGCTAGTTTCATCAATTATTCTTTAAATTAATCGTTTTTATAAAAATAATATATTTTGTGTTAAAAAAAAGTGGATTCTTTTCAGATCTTTCCATCATTTACAATCTTTCCAAGATACAATTCATCAATCAGCACTACAAGGGCTACAATATCCAGTTCCGAAGCCGAAGAAACTTTTATCAAGGTGAGTATTTTTCAAAACACAATATTTTTGATTTTAGTTAACATAATAATATATGTGACTACTTAAAAGTAGTAGTATAAAATAAAAAAACTCAAATATATCTACGCCAGTTAATCAAATCGACTTTACATCCAAATCTATCTTCTATCTCAACATGATTCGATTTGAAGTCACTAGGAATCTTCATTGTGACTAAAATGTGATTGAATTATTCTAAAGTAATTTCTAAAAAAATAACTGCCAAACTTGCTTCCCACTTTGAGCCACTTTTTCGAGTTGCTTAATGTCACGTGTACTACATTGTGTGTAGTGCTTAGCAATTTTGATAAATTATTCTGTTTATCAAACTCAACTCTCCCTTTGAAAATATCTCATAGCAGAGCATTCATAAATGTCCCCAGTTCACTTGCTCCTTTCGAGAAATGATAATTATTGCAACGCTTAATAATTAAATCACTCTACCAGAAATAAGGTCAGAATGAATGGCCCTTTGGTGTGTGTGTATGATTGGAGAAATAATACCTATTCTATCTCCTACATCTGGTTTGTCTATGTACTTAATAATAACAATGCCACAAGTGGGAATAAATCTGACATAGAATTAATTCATTTATCACTCAGATTACTCGAGAGAAGGTATTGAGGCAGGGTGTGTGGGACAGAGAGGTGATCCTTGATTGATTATAATCCAAGAATTGCCTTCATGCAAAGATTGTTATTGAGTGTGAATGATTCTTCATCCTCCACACTATTCCCCCCATCTAAGGAAATTTGAAATCTACTAAAATCCGTAGCATGAATCATACTACTCAAGCGATCTGAAGCGTTAATGTTTTATCCTTCTTTTGTTTTTCTCATTTATTATTTCTCACTTGAAGCTGAAAATTAATTCTCTTGAAATCTCTGCCATCTCTCCTTTCCAAATTTAGCTGAGTAATTGAACACAATTTGTGTCCTTTTGTGCCCCAGTTAGCTTCTTGGATGAAAATTGACAAGTCTTAGATTAGAAGTTGACGGAAAATTTTCAAGTGTGACAAAAATCCTGAAATTGGCATTCAAAAAAACCTTGCTTAGACCCGATTAGAAATTAGAGCGTTTTATAAAATTAGAATTTTTTATAAAGATACTTTTTTTGATGCTTTTTAAGGCCAATTATCGATCTTGATCTGCATTTATTTAAAATCCTACCCTTCATCAGCAAAGGCATGAATTTATGCACAACTTGAAAAAAAGAACCTAATCTTACGATTACTCTCATTCCCAATTTAATCATTGATCGAAGTTTTCATGATCAAAGGAAAATTTTCCATAGTTGATGTCAGCAGTAACTTTTATCCAAAATGATTTCAGGTGGATTTGATAGAAGAAAATAGACCTTTTTGTTGTCTTATCTTGAAACATATATTCACAACTTCTACACCTCTAGAATCTGAGCCTTTTGGTCATGATTCTGATATTAGCTCTCATCATTCAAGAAAATAAATGAATTTAGACAAGATAACGTTGAAAAATCAGATCATAATATTGTTTTTACAAGGGTAGGCTATTATGAAAAACATCTATATGAAGTGATTAGGCCATTTTAGCGGTGCTCTAGAAATTATGCAGAAAAATCATCTACATCTCTATCTGTAATTAGTTGGCGTGACTCAACAAAGAGGTAACATTTAGGCAATAAGAAGAAAGAATCTTTAGAAAAAGGATACTTTTGAATTACTGTATTTCCAAAACTTCTCATGACTAACCCCACCTTAGGACTAAATGAAAATGAGATTTCGAGTTTCATATTTGAGTCTAAAACTATTGAGGTTAACAATCAAACTCATCTCTAGGAGGGGAGGAACCCGTGTCGTATGAGAAGTCATATATTTGTACTTGGGGTAAATCTTTTACTAAAATATAATTTCCTAGACTCTAATGTCATAATAATTATCCATATTTGACAGGCTAAGAAATATGAAGCTGCAAACATGGTGCAAATAATTTTATCTCACAATACTATTTGAGGAGGTTCGATGAGTACTTTGCAGTCCTGGAAGCTAGGTATAAAAATCCGATTTATTTTTGAATTCAACAATTCTTACTACAAATTAGATTGAATGAACATTTTTTTCCATCTATGCAATACTTGACAGTGCTTTGGGAAGTTAGAAATATCAGAAAATCTTCTTTGATAAATTTATAAAGAGGAAGGTGGTTGGCAAATTTTAACAACATATCTACCAGTAAACTAAAAATGAATAATCTCACTTGCCAAATATTATATACATCTCTGCTGCTAGAAAGGTAGTAGTCAAGGCTCATTCATTTAATGAACACTGGGAAACTCTTCTATGCAAGCATTACGCCATTCAATCCTCTGGAGATTTCATGAATAAATAAATGTAATTTTCCACGCGTGCTTATCGGAGAATTTGAGGAGAAGCTTTGAAAACAAACTAACCCACCTTTCATGATGACACACACAAATCCATGTTAATCTCACTCGATTTCAACTCAAAGATTTGAGAAACACTTGATGTGTAAAAGTTACCAGAGAAATCAGGATGACTAACCAAGTTATTCCTTAATTATTCTCCTTTATCGAGACACCCTTGATTTCCTTCTGAGAGAATTCATCAATTACGGGCTAGTCTAGGTATCCTCCATCAAAGGGAATTGAGTTTAAAATATCATCTAAAGTATTCCTTAACGATGGAATCTCTCGGAGCAGGCAGATTTGTTTGATAATTTTCTGGTGATGTAGAATAATTTTGGACAAGATTTCCATTTTTCAACTAAGAAAAGTACCAATTTGGTTAGACTTGTCTTCAAGTTGGTTTTCCCATCTGCTACGCTCACTATTGCGAAAACAGTCATGTCATAAATTGATAATCAAGAATCGTATTTTAAATTTCTTCAATTTTGGGCTCTAAATAGTTATTTAAACGATCTTAATTTTGATATTATAAATACAAATTGTAAAACTCGGCTCGAAATGGACTAACAACTTGTATCCTAAGCACTACTATGGGCAGCCTTAAATGTGAAAATGTATGGTTTTTCTTTCGTCTTCTACAGACTTGGTAGACATTCATTATATCTGTAACTCTTTGAGAAATACGAATTTTTAATTTAAACTAATATTTGGCAAAATCAAAAATCCCGGAATTCTCATAACTTGTGTTCTATGAAAATTTTCATCTTGCAATGACTTAACCATCCTATCCCAGGCATGAAAAAACTTGAAATTTCGAGAACTTTTCGCAGATTAACTAGTGAGGCAAATTCAAAATACATTTTTGCCTTTAACATTTTTTTAAAATATTCTACTTTAAAAGTTACGAAAAAATCTTTAACCTCAAATTCTTCCGAAATCTGAGTTGCCGGATCAAATATTTTTAACTTGTCATATAATTAGATGAGCAATTTACATAAGGAAGAAAAATTGAAGTTTTAGAGCAGTCTCTAGATTTAATAAAATTCGAAATTAAGAGAAAAAATTCAAACTATTTTCGCGCCCAAATTTCAAACACCTAATAGTATTGAGGTGCGAAAGTAATATCATTCAAAAGCTTAGAAATAACTCAATTGGTTACTGGTAGTTCGAATATTCCTATTACTCCTCTTGTCGGAGTTATGAGCCTTCTAGTTGAGATTTAACAATAATATTACTGTGGGCCTAGGAGGGATAATATTTGAATCTTCTTTGGAACAGTTAATGGGCTTGTGCCTAATGATATGTAACTCATTCTTGATGTATCTGTTGAGATATAAGATATATGTAGATATTATATATTTAGTCCTAACGGTCGAAAATTACCAACCATGCTTTTCCTCCGTTCCATGTGTGAAAATCTCCACAAATAAGGTTTCTTCCGAAAATGTCCAGCATCCTGTCTAACAGACTTGAATGTGATGAAAATGTTAGTAGCCTTTTAGTAGTTGAAGAAAGAAACTCTAGTTTCCACCCCTCTGATTGATGTGTTGAGAGAAAGCAATTATACTTCTATTTCCACAACCCATACTGTATATAACTCCCTGCTTGCCTCAATCAATCACCTCTCTCAGTCCCTGTCTCTCAGCAACCCTTCAACACCACATCACTTGCAGAGACTTGTGTGTAAATGATATTTCTTACTCACTTTTTTTTCACTTTCCATCCCTAGGACTACATTATTTTTCATTTATCATAGATTACACACTAGGAATGATTCAGTATCTTACTCCCTCTCAATAAGTGGATATGGCCTTACTTTTTACCTCGATTAGATAATTACATTTGAAAAAAAACTCATTTTCCTCCTATTCATATTCTGTATGTCAATCACATTTCAATTCAACTTTGTACAGAAGTTTGAGAGCAGCTCATAGAGAGAAACCTAGATGAAAAATATTTATCCGAAAATTCAGTCAAATTTTAGTCTATTTCAACTAATATTTTAAATTGTTTTATCCCTTGAAGTAAAAGTTGAAAATACTACTAGAAAAATGCATCTATAAAACTCAAAATTTATCACTTTACATAGACAAAGGAATGAGCTTTTGATTGGTGTAATATCTTCTCTTTTTTATCTCTAGCTATAATTATATTCGAAGTTTTGCTATCAACAAAAATGCCATTTTAATCATCCAAACTTTTTTTGAGTTGAAAATTTTTCACTGTTCTTCAAGAAAACTAATTTGAAATCTTTTTCTTAACTTCTATCTATTCAGACAAAACTATTGGCCAAAAAAACCTCGTCTCAAGACTTGATAAAAATCAGTTCCTTTTATGAATTTAGGACAAGAAGGCCACTCATAAAGCCTGAAGATTCCCATAAAAAGAAAAATACAATTCTTCACTTGGCTTAACAGACCTTGTGCTAGAAAAAAACCAACTCTAATTAATCTCTATCAGAAAAGCATTAAAATGCAGCCTAAACATTAAACCCACAATCGATTTGTGTTTTAATTCCAAAATAGCTTAGAATTTATACAAGTATAGCTTTTAAGTATAGAAGAGTTATTCTTGCCATTTAAGTGTAAGAGCCATTTCGCTTGATCGAAAATTTCCAGACAGCCCTTGTCAAATATCCCCTCCCTCTCTGGCCAAGGTTTTCTTTTCTACATCTACAGTCTGCCCCAATGTCTGTAGGGAGAATGTAATCAACAATTTAACATGACATTTCTGTGAAATCTTTTTATTTCACCTTTTATTTCCATTAATAACCATAAAATATGTTTATCCACGATTTTTATGCGATTTTTGTCTCGTCAACTTAATTATAAGAAAATATATATCTCTACAAGAATTATCAACTTTGATCATGTCTTTTTTGCAAATTGTAATCAAAAATACTCAAAACTCTTCTAAAATCTGATATTAATGACATGATCCATCTTATCAGGTTGTTCGGAAAGTAATTGCATTTTTCTAACGAGTATTCCATTTTACCTTTACCCAAGGTATGATGAGAATTTTCAAGGGGTATCATTCTAAACACAATTCAATATAGATTAAGATTGAAGTAAATGAGTAAAGTTGAGTCAAAATCAGAGCAATTTCGACGCAAGGGCTTCAAAAAAAATTGGCTAGATATTTTTTTATAGAAAATTTGGGTGAAAAAGTGCATTTACTTACCAAAAAACCTAATACTTTCTGGATTCAAGAATAAAATCATTCTACTTTGAAACTAATTATGAAAATGTATCTCTTCTTCCTTTTAAATATCACAATGACTCATGCCTAAACCCATTTCCATGTTTGAACCATGTTCCTTTCATTGTTTCGCCTTTGACACTCAGAGAATTTTCTTTTGTGTGTTGGCTAAGATGACCAAGGTTGTTCACTTGAAAAGACTACAGGAAGAACCCCATTCGTATGACTCATGTGAAGAGAGTGAATGTAGGGCATAATTAAAGAAATCCTTTATCGGTGTACCCTCTCGTGAAAGGTTGTGATTCTTTTTATTATTATCTCTCTTGTAGAATTGAAATTTATAGCTCACAATTTACTTGCGACTGAGGACTTCTGAATAGTCGTGATTTTTACGCGTTTTTTTCTTTATCGCGACTCATAGGTCGGATTTCTTCCAATTTTTCTTGTATGCGATAGACCAATGCATTCTCTGAAGTACCTCATGTCCCTTAGTTGTGTTTTTCTCTTTTATTAGAAAGCTTTAGGGTTGCGCCTTCTAAATAATCGGTTGTTCTTTTTTGAACCACCTTCGTTGATTGACCGTTAATTTGTTCAATTCCTTGAATGATTACACTTTTTACAAATAGATTGCATTTAAAAATCAGCAATTCAATCAATGCAGAAGAATGCGTAGAGGTTGTTTACATTTTGCAATTTATTAAAATGTCATTCGTTCTAATTAACATTCTGTCAAGGTAGATTTGAAATTTATAATGGAAAATAACACGATCAAAGAAAGACGATTTTGAATTTATTCATTTTTTTCTTTCAACAACTGTTTTTCACTATCAAATATTGGATCTTCTAATTAATAAGAAAGAAAAATTATAATTCCCTTATAAAAGACAAAATGGGTCCACACCCGGTGTTGATGTCATTACTAGTCAGTTCTGTGGAAAATTTCAATGAATGATGAGTGAGGGCCAATTGGAAAATTTCAAAGATTTGGTGTATAGTGGTTAATCTACTGTACTCAAACTTCTCAAGTTGTTGGGAGATGGGGATAACTCTACTGATGACGCCTGATAGGCAGAAATACCGGTATTTGCAGATTCCTCCTTGAAACATACAATTGGTTCTTACTCTTTATAACTACATTCATACAAAAAAATAGTAACATTAAAAAAAGTTGGACACTTGTATTGAGAGTGTATGGCGATTTGCCATACTACTCACAAGTACCTCGCACCTTACACCCGGGCTAAAACTTCCATAGTGTGTGTCCCGACCATTATTAGTAAGTGTGCAGGAAAAAGTTCCAAAACATTATCTCTACTAAAATTCACTCTAATTTGAGCATAATATCCTTTTTGCGAGAAATATGCAAATCAATTCTATTATCGTATAATGCATAAATTATATAATCTTAACAGAAAATTTGTTTAACAAGAGGTTCCTCAAATTTGGGTAAATTCATTGCTGAAAGCAAGAATTTTTTTCAATTATTCAAAAATAAATGTTTTTTTGTTGTCTTTTAAAAAACACATTAAAACCCCAAAAGGGAATTTACATTATTTTACTTGTTGTTGGAAGTATTATATCAGTTCTCATAAGAATACAAACCTTTCAGAATATTTTCTGAATAAATTCACATAGGTCAAAGCACTATGAATCGAATACCTCACACTCTGCTATCGAATAAAATTGTCACAAATAATGTACATAAATCTTTAAGTAAGGGCACAGAATACAAAATCTTTTAACATTCCCACAGATAATAATTCCAGAAGAATGCCGGACAGCTTTCAGAGAGTGTGTATAATTCTACACTCATTCTAGATTTTAGTTAACACCAGCTATATGTCAACAAACGGTGTGAGAGTGCTTATTAAAATCCTGAGAAATATGTATCATTAATATTTCATATCGTATAACGTGTCCAGATTGAAGATTGATTCGGTATACTCTGGAATCTATCCAAAAGTACACTTGCCTCAATGACTCATGCCGACAAAAATGCTGCATGAGTGTGTAACGTTACTCTCTAAGAGCTGAAATGTATTTTTTACCAAGATCCATCTTTGATCTCTCTCATCTACCCAATGTTGAGTCTCTAGTTACGCTTTGAGAAATGTTTCTCAATTAAAGCCAAATAAACTGAAAAGGTTCTCCTTAAATAGAGGTGGTCGATTTAGACCAGAGTCAGTCAAGATCTTTGAACGGGCTATGATTGAAGAGAGCTAATCTGTCAATGACGTTAAAAATCAAAAAAGTTTTTTAGACGAAATAACGTCTTTTATTCATAAGTTCTCTTTGATTTGAATACAAACCGAATCAAAGCGAATTTGGCTGGATTAATAAAAGAGAAGCTTCAAGTCGAGGCTAATTTTAAGGAATGATTAGATATGACGGCAAAAATACTTGACCAGGGGTTCTTTTGAATTTGTCTTCAATAATATTTTCCTTGAAAATGTTCGTATTTCTGGGCCTGCCAACTACAAGTAAAAATTATCAAAGCTTGATTTAAGAAACAGAAAAGCATATTATCTAACTATGAAGTATCCACAGTTTTTCTGTTTTCAAGCTGTATCTCAAAATAAATATTAGCTCAATATTTCTGAAATTCTTTCTTCAAAGATAAATGAGCTTCTTCATCTCTCAGACCAAGATGGCTAGAACAGATTTTATTGTCAGTTTGATAGAAGAGACAACAATTACTTATAGTTGTCTATATATTGTTTGAAAAATATTCTCCGTTTAGATTTCGAAATTCTGGCTAATTTTTAAATATATATCTCGCATCAGTCACGTCTTCATTGTTCATGTAGTTCCCAAATATTACTCCTGTCTCTCACAAAATCTTTAGATAGTCGAGAAAGTCCCGTTTTAGCGCGAAAGTTCAAATTAATTTGAATGCGATTTTCATACACAAATTATTTTGGCCTGTTTCCAACACCTAGAATAAATATTTAATACACAATTCCTCGTAAAACCATGCCTAGATTACGATTGTGCGCGATCTAAGAGAGGTATAATCAAAAAGCGGTGCCTAATATTTCTCGCAATCGACCTAATGGAATGATTTTCGGCCAAAAGAGCGTCGATTTTCCCTTTCTCATAATTGGTCAGATGATTGTAACTGATTGACATGACTTTTAAAAATTCTAATCGGAGATGATATGTCAAATGTTATATAGGCAAAAACCGTGGGAAAATACTTTTTAATTAGATTTTCACTACAGAAATCAAGTGATTTCACTTTTATTTTCTCACGCAATTCAGTTTTAAGTTTTAAAATGTTATTTCTCATTCATTCATGAGGAGAAATTGATAAATAATGAAGTTAATCATAATAAGAGTCTTCTGAGAATATAACTGAGAAAAAATCTAATCGAAATATATTTT
>JJOG01004285.1:0-11344 GCA_000715275.1 Gyrodactylus salaris
TCCTCTCTGCCCCACAAGTGTTCACACACTAAATTTTTTCATTATTTCTCTGCCCATCACAAAGGGATTGTTCGAAGGATTGTGTGTCAAATTTGCAAATTTAATAGGAATTTAGATGAATAGATTCTAATATTCTTTCATGCAGACATTCAGAGAATGGTGACTGATTTTTTAGAAATATTTTTTCAAAAGTCTAATTCATTGTTTTGAGTCATAAATACCCGGAATGAAGGTATTTATTAAAGTTAAATATGAATTTTCTTGAATGGCGCCATGTAAGAGAATCTAAAAATTTGGTTTGAGAGTTAATCACCGGACTCCGTATGAAAAAAAGTTGCAACCAAGTGCGAGTACTTAATATTTTTGGAAAAGCTTATTTTCTCGGCTTAAAAGGGGAAAAACCGACTTTGAATTCAAAAGTTAACTCACGAGTTTCAGGATTCTTGCTAAATCTGACACTATCAACTTGATCATACTCGATTCCTAGATCAATGAGCAGCCAGTAGTTTTTATCAGAATCTGGCCTTTTCTTATCATGGATCACACAGGTAGGCTTATCATAGAAGTCATTATCTATGGCAAATTCCGGCCTGGACGATTGAATAAGAGGGCTGGAGTAGACCTTTGCCATTGTAAGCTCAATGGGCGTTGAATCTAAAAGGAGAGGAAGTCGTTATTCGCTTTGCTACTTTTGAGTAATGTTTTTTTTATCATCTATCGTACAATAACTATTGATCTGAGAAAAGACTTTGTGATTCTTGAATTATTCTGAAATCAAAGGGTTTCAAATGTAACGTTTGTACTTTAATGGGGAAAATAAAGTTTCTATTTCTTATCAAAACATGAAAATATTTGTGTCATTCAATGAAGAAAACAGTTAATTCTCCTACTTTTTACATCTTAATTTAGGAATCAATAGCATCGATTTCACTTGTCCCTCATGATAAAAAAGAGGGGGTTTTAAATGTAATTTTAAAAGGACTTTTTCCCTAAACAATCCCAAAGCAATAAACACTAATTTTTTAACGAAAGAATAGCGAGAGAAAACAAAGATTATACATGTTTCAAGAGAATGATGGATTACATTAGTTATTCTACTGCATGTTAAGAAGAAGAAATGGAATTATTTCAAAATCTATTCAGAAAATTATTGATCTATGAGACTAGGCGATAAATGATAAGTTCATGTGTTATCATTCTTCTCTCTTGAGGAGAATCTTCTTTAAATCATATTTTAATAAATCATACAAATCCATGACTAAGTTTGGTAACATGAAGAGGAGATTAATTTATTATTTCATTATTAACAGAAGAGGTGAAATTTACAACTACGTGTTACCAAGTTTTCTTTGAAAGACAATTTTCACTATTTTAGAAATATTTTTTCATGTGTCGTGTTTCCTCATCTATTAAATCTCCTGAGTAGGAAGTTTATTTAAAGAATTCATTAAAAAAAATTCCAATTTTGTCATTTTTTATTGAAGAACTGATGATTTCGGTTAAACTTGGAAAATATATTCAGCAGATTTCAAAAGGCATATTCAAATTGGGAACTATCATTTTTTTAAATTGTATTATGACCGATGTATGTGTATCTACATAACGGCTAAGAAATTGCAATTATATCGCTAGAATCTAGCATCTGTTGTGGTAAATCTTTAGAAAAAAAGGTTAATTTCTTGAAGATGTCAAAACACAAAACATGACTATTTCCCTGAAAGGATGCCATTTTTTTCAAGATAAAATGATTTGAAAGAACTCTGTATTCTGTATGAGCTTACTTGGCGCTAGTTGGTGAGTTTATTGATATAAAATTAGTGCTTGGAAAAGTTTGACCTATTGCTGGAAATCTAGATTCGAACGCTGGTTTTATTATTACAATCCTTAAGCACAAAAGAAGAAAGAAATGACCAAAAGTTTTCTCTTGTCAAATGTTGACTTTTTGCCCACGTCAAGCTCTCTCCAAATCAAACTCATATGAGTGCTCTTCTTAAAGGAATTAATAGTGCAAAAGCAATCCTTCATAAAAAGTAATTTCTCTCCACCATCAAGCAGAGGCTTAAGTTCGCCCTCAAGTGGAATGCTAATTGGGCATTGATCCACATAATAAATCTAGATCAAGTGCTTCCCCCTCTCAATCCAATGTACTTTGTTGCTATTTAAACACTGACCAAGGGAGATTGATTGACTAATCTCTAATAAAAAGATCCCACACTTCTTTGAAGGGATTATAAATGTGAACTCACCATAATTCGATATAACCTCTTTGATGAAGATGACTAATAGTCCAATTGGAAGCATTGCTTTGTGAAATGTGTTTTATTTTGTTTTAGCGAGGAACGACTAGGCTGAGGGATGCATTTTATATATCAATCTCCAAGTAGCTGATCCTAGTAATGTAACCTAGAGGAGTTCATGTAGACCAATGAGGAGAGATTATTCTAGAAGAGAAGGGATTAGCCAATAAAAAGGGAGATGACTTCTCCTTCTATTGAAGGATATTATTAATATACAATTGCACTACTTGAGAGTAGAGTGATGTTATTTTATTATGAAAAAAATGTATTAATATGAAAAAAGCGTTCATCGTTCATAGCTGTTCGTGAGATCTCATGATTTTCCACTTGTTCGCGAAGAAATCGTTGACTTTAACATCGGCAAGGTTCCTTTTGAAGGAGAATTCCCGATGCTTCGTTGTAGAATGGCATAGATGAAATGGGCAGACATTAAACTAGAAAAAAAACTTAATCAAGATTACTGTTTAATGCATTAAACTTTTTTCATGTCATTAAAGTTTAAGCATGACTATTTTCATTTTTCTCTCAGTGAATTTATTATTATTTAAAATTATACATTCAAAATAAGGATAATGCCTCTATGAATGCCTCGAGAAAGAGTAATTTTAAAGTTCCTAGGGTACTTGAAAAAAAAGTTATATTTGAAATTTTTAGCAACTTTTTAAGACCATGCAACCTTTTCACAAAAAATTGTCATTTATAATTAAGGCGACTAGAAATCTGTTGTAAATATGTACTTTTAAGAGCTAAAATATGTGATTTAAAATTGGCTATACAGATTTTTTTAGGAAAAAAATTATTCATGTTCAAAAAACATGATTCTATCCATTTTCCTGAGAAAATTTCAAATATTGGAGGACGATATCCTAGATCCTATTCAAGCCTGGAATGATATTGAAAATTTTAATTTAAAAGGTTTTTTAGCGTAAACAAACAAAATAAATTGTCCTAACAACAGAATATGTGAAAATATGTAAAAAACATATTCCTTCCCGGAGTATGATAGGACTATTTTTGTATATTAGTGCGTTTAACCTAGGTATATAAAAACTGAATTTTTTTTAATTTTTACTTCAGATTAATGAGTTTTCTTAGTTTAAAAGTTAAGAAAAATACTTCAACTTTGTTTTCTCGGAGAACAGTGCATAATTTTTAAAATTTTCAACTTCCAACTTCGGATGTATAATGTCAAATGACTTTGAATACTTGTATAATTATAACTAGAGATAATTAAGAGAAGATGATTACACCAATCAAAAGCTCATTCCTTTGTCTATGAAATGTGATAAATCTTGAGTTTTATGGATGCATTTTTCTAGTAGTATTTTCAACTTTTTCCAAGAAGTTTACCCGGGTTAAAGACTTCAACATAAGGATTATTCAATAAACAATATGTGTTTGGCCGCCCTAGTTATAATTAACTCTTGATTATAATTATCAATTTCGTTTTATAATGTTTCCTCTAAAATATAAATTAATCGTTTTTCTAATCACTAATAGTTTCATAAATTGGTGATGAAGATTGTAACTTTTTGAGTAAATTCAATTTTTGATATTTTAAGTGTAAAGAAATTGAACTGATTTTAACTGCTCATCCTACGGAATTCACGCTTCCAACTCAGATCTATAATGCATCATCTACGAGGAGAAAATATTCTCGCAAGAACTCACAAATCTCTGAATTTCGACATCATTTTCCCGCGGAAGATTATCAAGAAAGGTGACAGTATGATAGGAAAATCTATCAGACACATAGACTCCAATGTCTGGATCCAAATGATGCTAAAAGAGGAAATAAAGCATGTTTATCCAATAGAATTGCAAAGAGAATTAAGAGTCCTGAGAAAATAGTTAAAAGTTGTTTTAATATTTGGAAATGGACCCTTTGATCTTTTTCTCTCTCGACTATTTTTATAATGTCCAATGGACATTGTCCATTAACCCTGCAAGCCTAGAGCTGTAGCTTTTTTGATCAATTCTGGTCCAATCAAATTCTTGGTTTAAGAGCTGGCAACTTGTTTTGGAAAACTTTTTCTTCATAATTTTTTATTTTTTTTTAAATTTGCTCTAATCTCTACATTAACCTAGTTATAGGTTTTGTTTCATCACTCTTGAAGAAGAATTAGAAGAGGCCATTATTTTTTTCTCTATTTGCATTTTACGATTTTTATACTTTTCAGGGTTTATTATATTTTACGGCTAATTTTGATGATTTTTTTTCTAAAAAGGATCATAAACAAAAAATTATTGCTGAATTTAGATGAGTAATTATGGCAAATCACAAATTTCTTCATTAAAGTAGTTAATATCAAAATGGTAAATTTATATTCAAAAATGCATTGAACATTTAGAATCAGAAGACCTCATTATGTTGCAAGAGTTGTCTATAGAAATTAGCCAAAATCGCCTTAAAAATGACTAACCGAAAAAGAATCCTGTCCCTTGACGCTGCTGCCAATGGTGATAATATTCGGAGAGTCGATTCGAGTGAACAGTGTATCCGCCTGGCATGTGTCGGCGAGAAAGAGGATCTCGTTATACCTTCCCATGAGTTCCATATCCTTAATGGCGTCTGCAATGTCCTGATTCGATATCTCGCTGTTATCTTGGAATTTAATGAACTCGTCGCCACCGTGTCCTGTGAGGTAGATTAGAATGTTTGAGTCTTGATTTGTACTCAAGCGCTTATTGTACGGCGTTCCATCGGGGTGACGCCCAGAGAGGACACGGAGAAAGTTATCGGGATTTACCTAGAAAATACAGGTTTGTTAATTTTCTTTTAACTAGTAATACTAATTAATGAGTAAGGCAACAAAAAAATTAACAATTTAGGAATAAAAAATAATACTCTCTCGTTGAAATATCAAAAAGCTTTAGATGTCACATCCAAGTTTTGAGAATATTCAAAAGAATATAAAATAATTTTCCTAATTTAAAGATTTTTTATTTAGTCCAAGTAGATTATTGTATTTAACCATGTAAAATAAATCGTTCTAATATAGAAAAAGATTTAAAAAGATAAATTTAATACCTGATTTCCTCGATAATCAACTTCTATATCATCGGTGTAGAGATCAGTAGGATTGTCAATGTTGTGGAAAACTTTTCCAGGCCTAGGGTTCCTAGCATTGCAAGCGATATCGTCTGGTAGCATGAGAATGATTTGGCTATCAGGAATCCCTAAGCGCTTCACAGCCCGATAAAGACCAAGGGCGTTTGCTGCATGTCGATAATTGAACCAAAAACGTGAAGTATCAACAATAACTGCCCAATTGTTAGTATGGTTAGACTTGGCCTCGATAGAAAGTAATAAAAGAGCTGTGTAAATGAAAAATATCATCTAATTTTTGATGACAGGATTTATAATTGTAACTTGTAATAACAAATTTTTTCTATTATAAAAGTTTTCATTATTTAAATCTTTAGACAAGTGACGATTTCAAATGAGAAAAAATTTAACATTTGTTAATTTTGGCTAATGGAAAATGAAATTAACAACTATGCAACAGAAGGATGGCTTCTGAAATGGACATCTTACTTGAGGGGATATCGCAAGAGATACTTTGTTCTTGAGAATGGATTATTATCTTATTACTCGTGAGAAATTTCTTTCAATTAGAATTTAAGATTTCTCTCTAACCGTTCTAAACTTAATTTACTCTGTAGATTTTTATCTTCTTAAATACTTAATTGTAACTCTAAACGTAAACAATTTGTCTTTCTCTTGAGGTAAGATCAATATCTCCAGAACGAGTGAAAAATATTCACTTGGCAAGAATGAATTCTCAGATGAAACTACAAGATAAAATCATGAAATTGAAATAATTCGTGCTTGCACAACAATTATAAAAACTGTTTTCATCCTGTTAAAAAAAATTTAACGATTTTAGGCTTAAAACCAGCCTCAAATTCTGATCTCGAAAGTTGATTTAGATTATTTTCTCGTAGAATCTATTTCTATAGAAATAATAAAATAAGGCGTTGAGAGATTTTTGTTAGAGAAAAATGAAGTAAATTTATGTTGTCTAAAATTTCAAGAAATAGAGAAGCATTGCTTTAATGTAGACAATTTGTATTAATATTTTTGCCTTTTCTAAATTATTGATCATTTCTTCTGATTGAATCAATGAATAATAAGATTATGCACTCAATTTTGTAGTGAAATAATGAAAGAGCTCATTTTAAACTTATCAAATTCGTGTCCCCCATTGATCAATCCCGCTTGAGTTTGGTGCGACACTTTTTCCCTTGGATACGCACTAAAATAAGACTAATTTCTGTCTCAAACTTTGGTGAGGTTTTCTTTAGATGAAAATCTATCTAGGAAAAGTGGAACGGTTGAAATATTCGCTCGTTAAGAGCAAAAATTTGAGTGAATCTCTATTGAAATCCATATTTTAGCAATTTACAAATTTATTTCTGCTTCATTGATGGAATCTTTGAGTATTTCCAATTTTACATCAGGAACGAAGATTATTTCTGAGAATGTTGTTCTAAATTATCAGCATGATATCACCTCCAATGTGCAACGTGTCGCGCCAAATTCAAATTTTTCCAAACTCACAAAGTAGGATTTATCTGTGCAAGATGAGCTCTTTCTCTATTTTTCTGTTCTATTCTTTTCTCAAATTAAAATAGTCAAACTTTTTTATTTAGAAGAAAGTCATTTTGTCATAATTTCTTCTTCCTATAGTCAACCCGAGATGATATTCATAGCTTGTCGATCTACGATAAATCTATCACAGGCGTTAATCTTGTTTCCAAAGCACTGCTCCTACTTTATAATCTCAGAGGGTTCAAGACGCTACTACTTGAAGTGCATTGACTCAGCGGATAAAACGCGTTGGCAAAAGGCCTTTTATCAATCAAAGCCGGATCTAAGAAAGAGTAAATTAAATTTATTTTTCTCTCCTTTTTTTCAATCAAGTTTTTCATTTCAAGAGGAGATTACGGTTTAAATTAGCTCGAGCTTGAGATTTTCTCATGAATAACATTTTAGAGATTTAAATAAAATAAAATTCTGAAATAGAAAAAGAGTAGAATTTTAATAATAAAAATTGTAATTAAATTCTTATTATAAAATTGATCCACTTTTTAGAATAAAAATCACGTCCTGAACAAATCTTTGAGAATATTCTTTGAATTGAGAATAATACTCTTCAGTATTTCTCAAGGCGGACAAGCTGAAAATAAGATATTTTAAAGCCTGTGAAAAATTAGACCCTGTGTTATTTCTAATTCCAAAGGATATAGATCAGACAGCAACTTTTGTACGAAAATTCTTTGTGAAATTATGAAAGAGCTCATCTTATTCTGTCGATCTCGTGTCCTCCACATATCAATCCTACTTTGTGAGTTTGGAAAAATTTGAATTTGGCGCGACACGTTGCACCTTGGAGGTGATATCATGCTGATAATTTAGAACAATATTCTCGTTCCTGATGTAAAATTGGAAATACTCGAAGATTCCATCAATGTAGTAGAAATAAATTTGTAAATTGCTAAAATATGGATTTCAATAGAGATTCACTCAAATTTTTGCTCTTAATGAGCGAATATTTCAACCGTTCCACTTTTCCTGGATAGATTTTCAAAGTAGGATTGATCGTTGGGGAACACGAAATTCATAGAATGAAGAGCTCTTTCGTGATTTCACTTCCAGTTCAAAACTTTTTTTTTCTTTAGAATTCTAATTCTAGATTCATGAAAAATAAAAATTTAATACGAAATATTATTGATCCTCAAGAGATAACTCGATAATAATAATTATAGGTTGCTCTACTCATATTTTTTTTGAATTTTTAAAATTCAATTCTGTCTCGAATGAATATCTCGAAGATGGTGTTTTTAAACGAAAATTGGTAAGCCTTGTGAAGACAGAAAATGCATTTTTATCAATCACGTTTTTTTATGAAAACATTCATCTTTTGAATTCAAGTTCCATTCAGAGTGATCAAAAATCCAAAAAATTTGATTTGGAGTCAGAATAAATCATTTGAAATAAGCGTTTTTTGAAATAATCTTAAAAAAAATAATTCCTAGGACCTACAATTATCAACCAAGTGTCCACAATTTTTCTCTTTTGTAATTCCAAAAGGAATCTCGCAATAATTTCGCTCTCCTCAGTTCAGATCGGGCCAATATCAGCTGAGTAATCATTTACTCATTTTCATTTGGTAGCCCTAGAAATGATTTCCATACACCGTGTCCCGATTTTTTATATGATTTTATTGATTTAAATTTTATTGAGAAAATGAATCATATCTAACCTTAAAAACCTTGGCTAACTACGCTCTACATCTTTGGAAAGGCTTTTTGATAGAAGATTATTGAGGCTCAACACTGCAAACCAAACTTTTTCGGTTTAGAAGTTTGAATTCTTTTTTCAAAATTAAATTTTTATGATTTTCAAAACTATTTTTTATGTGAGAAATCCAATCAAAATGTTGCCATAATTTATCGAGCATTGATACATTGATGGAAATTGCGGTGCGTCAAAAGTTTTATTGTAACTAATTAAATTCTGATTTTTAAGATTCACTCTCTCTTTTGGTACTTTTTTATAAATTAATTTTCCCATCTTTTTCCCCCTCTCTAGCTTAAGAGCATTGTCTCCGTTGTCATGACATCACTATTTCAATATTGGTTAATCGTAGAGATAACAAAATTCCACAGTGAATAACGATTGCATGCATTTCATCAAATAATAACCCCAAAAATTGTCTAACAGACTTCATTATAACAGTTTTGAATCCGTTTAACAAATTATAGGAATAAGTTGATACTTGAAAATATTGTTATATTATTCCTTATAGTATTCCTTCCCCCTCTATCGGTTGAATAGGTGGGTCACAGAAAAAATATCTATTCTTAATTAAGAGTTTAAAAATCCTCGAAAAAATACCTCTATCTAAACACCGAATTTAACCTGATTAATAATCAGTGATTATATGAAGACGGGTATTGACAAGTTTTAAAATATAACACTAGGCCCTTCTATATGTTTGTTCTTTTACAGCCATTGGCTTAAAAGTTCAAAAGGGGCTCGATTTTTCATCTTTGTACATTTTTAATAACATTTACAATACCATCTGTTCTTATTCGACCTGCGATGTAATTATTTTCACTCTTGACCTTGCCAATAATCATCTAAAGTTTTTTTTCGCTATCGTAAAGAACATGTTTTCTGTAAAAATAAATTATATTGAAAAATTGAACATAGGAGAAGACAAGAGGTCCGTTTTATATCTGATATGCATACCAATTGTGTAGCATACAAAGATAACTGGATATGGTCCTTGTACACAACATTCCTAGTTTCCTAATTAGGATGCAGGCAGCAAATGAGCATCAGTGTTGGTCTTATCTTATAGCCGAGTTCAACTTGTTGTTGTAAGTAAAACCGAGATCCTCGATAACGGTTGACGCTGACCTAATTAGAATACATTGTTTAAAAAATGAAGAAAATATATATTTCAACCGAAATCATCAGTTCTCCAATCGGAATTCTTTTAGAGGCTATACGGACGTATTTAATTATATACGTTACCACCTAACAGAGACTAATTAGGATAGTTGAACTCAAAAACCGCTCTCAGTTTGAAACGAGTTTAACTGGTAACAAGACAAATTTGAATATTGCCCCAAAGTCAGGGTTACTCAGTCTAATAAAAAAGAAAAACGAATCAGATCTACGCGGACCGCTATAATTAATTGGGCCTCTAAATTGATTTTCTTGTTGAGCTTTTTGAAAGTGTGGTAAAAATAATTTTCTCTTACTTTCACTTGGATTGTAATAATCCAGTAATTTTGATCAATACTATTTCCTGCATAAAGAAATCTTTAAGCTTTCCCCAAATTAAAAAAAACTTGATTTAACTGTAGTGGGAAATTCTTCATCCTAAATTTCATTTTTTCTTGTGCTTATCGACAATTCGAATGTAATAATGGCTCTTTACGATAGACAAACGGAGGTTCCTTATCGCTAGCACTCTCAAAGAAATAGTCAAACTTTTAAATATCTTATTTTGAGTGAAATCTATTTCTAATCAAATAATTGAATATTGATTTTAATTTTTATCTTGAAACCTCTTAACTTATATAATATAGAACTCAATTTTATACATCTCACTATGATTACTATTCTCTTTCTAAGATCTCTAGTCCTTAATGAGTTGATATTACCTGCGCAATTCTAGACAAATTTCATTTTCTAGAAAATATAAATATCCCATTTTATATACATTTCTTAATCTAGAATAAAAATCGTTATACGGGTCAATGTGAACACTCTGGCATTGCAGAGATTGGATTTTTCTCATTAAAAAACCTAAAACATTCATGACATAAGATTTCGTATTTTATATATAAAAAGAGGAATGTTTATTTAATTTTACCAATGATCAAGTTGTTTCTTTCTTATTTGTCAATGAACAACTTTCCTGATTACTTCAAATCTAATTGAAGATGGAAAATTTCTAGAACTTCATGCATTTCAATGTGAAGGAATATCCACAGTGAGAAAAGACAGACCAAATTGAAGTTTAAATTATTTTTATTTATTTTCAAACTATTGTTCTTGCGATTCTCCGAAGAACTTATATGAACCTTGTTCCTTAAACATTTCTCAATTATAATCATAAAGGTTTTCTCAAAATTTTCTTCCAGCTTGTGAGAAATCTAACCTACTCGAGAAATTCCATTTTAAGTGTTTAAAAAATAGCAGACCATTGTTAAATTAATCAAATTTATTATAAATAGTGGGTGTTTTCGCCGTTTTTTCGTAGTACATCTATCACTCAATCACACCTATAGAATGTATATAAGTCAAAATAATTTTCTTATCTATATTTTGCCACTCGGTCTGGACACATTCATCTAGGGCCTGAATATTTTCGAATTGGCGATTATTCTTGTACACCCTTTCACTTAAAATGCCCCATAAATTCTCAATTGGGTTCAAATCAGTTTACAACCGTCCATATAAGAAGATGAAAGCTGATGAAGAAGCTGGGTTTATGGTCACGAAAGCCGAAGTGAAGATTCCT
>JJOG01004286.1:0-15273 GCA_000715275.1 Gyrodactylus salaris
AAATAAAAAGCTTTTTATTTACCTATTCAAGTCGTTATCTCCACAGCATGACTCTAAGTCAGCAATCTGCTAACATCTTCGAGGAAATTAGGCATATTATGTCCTCAAATTATAGCATTGATAATTTCTCCTCGTCTTCTTGCATAGAAGAATTTATAAAATTCAAGGTGATTTCATGATTTAAAATAAGTTTTTTTTCCAGAAAAAATAAATCACTTGAAATAAAAACCACGAGAGAAATTAGTGATATCTCATATTTAAATATGCAATTACAATAATCACAATAATAATTTTTGGTTTGTGCTATTTTAGACGGCCCAGCAGAAACTATTAGTAGAGAAGAATGTAAGTTAGATCTCAACTCAACAGAATATTGTTGCCTATTTTGTGATGAATAACGAGCAGAAAATTACTGTTATAGATTTTGCCCAGTGAGTTTTAATTGAGCTGCCGATTTTCTCAAAGAAATTATAATAAAATCCAATTAAACCAAAATCCTTTAGGTTTTCTTCTAGATGTGAGCTCAATCTAATGAAATCTTCTTGATATATTTTTTAACCGCAAAAATGCCGGTCAATCTAATTTATAATTCACTAGCATCTAGCTCAAAAATGCTGGTCTCAGGTTAGTCTCTGTTCCACTACTTGAAGATTCTGATATGCAACACATTTCAAACTCAAGATATAAATATGATTCATTCTAGTCTTACTCAAGTAAGGGTCGACACCGAATTATTTTAATTATTTATTCTCTCGAGAGAAAAAAATGGGTTTGAAGCTTCGGAAATGGTTTAATCTCCCTTTTCTGGATTTGGCTTTAGTTATACTTCAGTTGGCTAACTAGGTTCATCCAGTGTACACGAACTCAATTGAGCAATGTAGAAAATTTCTCTCGAGATTCTAGAAATCGATTTTATAGAAACCAAATTTCCGACCCTCTATAATAAATAATTTAACTTTTAGAAATAGCCGTAAGTAGTAATAGGCTTGATGGAAAAATCCTGGCATTTCAATCAGAAAATCTATTAAATCTAATATGTTTTGCAGAAAGATTTGAGTTAGTTTTGTGTTACTTGTTACGACTACTATAAATTCAACGCACTTTGCAAGTTTCCTAAAATTTGAGGTCGGCTGATTCATGTGGGAGTAACGATTTTAATAAAAAATTAATTTCAACAGGAAAAATCAAAAACTAAGTGCGTTCTCTAAATTCATAATTTATCTTCTAAAGAAATAATTGATTCTGAATTTTGTTGTTAAAGCTCATGTTTTTCGGTCTTCGGAGTAGAAAATAAAAAATGAGAAAGTGAATATTTGGTGTATGCAAATATACAATGGACTCAATTATATATATATGATGAGAGGAAAAAATACAGTGAATCTAAACAGCGATTTTTATTTAAGAGCCTGAGTAAGCATCAAATGTGTATAAATACTTTCAATTTCAAACGTATTTTGATAGATTCTTCTACTTTGAAGTTAAATTTATACATTTTTTTCTTTAGAAAATACAAAAGATGTAAGTTCATAGATGCAAACACTCAAACAACCCTTTTATTAAAATCAAATGTCCTCATAAAACTAAAACTCTCCTAGTTTGCGAGTCCTTTGAGTCTGTTGAGGAGTAAGTCATTTTTGAAACTTAAACTTTTGCACAGAATGGAAAGAATTATCCTATTCAATATAAACCAGTAAATTAATTCGTCAAACTCCTCTTTTGCAGTTTGAGAAAATATAAATATAAAGTTCCAGTGGCAAGAATTGATGATCGTCTTCGCGAGGTGGCCCAAAAGATAGCTGAAGGTCAAACTGTCTCGAAAGAATATTACCCTTGCTGCATTGAAGGCTACAAATTAACTGGTAAATAAGGCTTCTTCATTTGAATTCTCACCATTCAAGCCTTGCAAGCAGTTAATAGGTTGGAAAATCTGGACAGTGAGTCATATTGGCAATTCTATATACACTAGCCTCCATGTGGGAGGAAGATATGCAAGAATTTTGCTTTGCGAGATTTATCGGTGCTGAAAAAACCTATGTGGCATTCGTTAGTGAGTTGAGTTATTTTCTTCAGGGTAAATAAATTCATCCGGCAAAAGCCTTGGCCATTATTATGCAATGTTAGACTCTTTTTAAGTAAACTAAATTTGAGAGAAAAATATATCAGATGTTTTGGTTGAAATCCGTTAACTGAATTAAACCCGGGTAACCCCTTGGGACACTGGTGTCCCGTTAAGACAATTTTGAAAATACTTCTAGAAAATTGCATCCATAGAACCCAAAATGTATCAAAGTTTATAGACAAAGGATTATCCCTAGTTAGAATTAAACAAATATTTAAAATTTTCAAATTCTCCACTGATGTAACTACAAAATAATGTACTGTTCTCCGAGAAAACTAAGTTGAAATCTTTTCTTAACTTGTAAACTAAGGAAAATTAAAAAAAAAATCTTCAAGCAAATATTGTTCTCGAAATTACCTCACTCATCATTCTGAAGTAAAGAATACAAACATTTCAGTGTTTATATACCTGGGTTAAGAGAGAAAAATAACCTAATTCTTTTGAATATGGACGTTTCCTGAGATAAGTGTTTAGCTGTTTGATTAAATTCAAAAAATTAATTTGTACAATAGACCCTTGATCCTTCATTCGACTGGTCAAGCTTTGAGCAAAACATATAAATTGAATTTAAATCATTATCTAGATAGGAAACCGTTTGAAACAGTCGATCGGTAAGCGAGGCAATAGAATTTTGATCTTTTTTTCGTATAATACTCATTTATTCATAGGATAACTATCATCCTATTCAAGCCAGTCACCAACATTCGCTAGCTATTTTGGTTTAACATTTATTTTTAAGTATGGAACAAAAAGCAGTTACTAGAATTAATGTGTAGGTTGAATAATTTTTAATAATAAAACAGAGTTAGAAAAGATAGAAGGGTCAAGTCAGAAATCAGAATCAGAGAAGATCTATGCAGGGTGGCAGAAATGGCCGCGAAAAAAGAAATAACAGATAAAAAGTATACGAAATATAGAGTTGCTGCTGCCAATTTGAAAGGTAAACAGTTATTACGAATATATTTGTATAGTACGGGATATGATAGAGGTGTTGGAAAAAATAACTTGTGAGTAGCCTCCATTTCCCTTCATAAAACCTAATTGATGCTTTCTACCTTTGTTCTAAAATCCTTCCTTAGGCGGTATCTGGCATGATGAAATTGAAGAATTCGGAATTGGCCGACATATTAATGGGGATATTGTCACAATTTTGATCTTACGTAAGAAGAAACGTCGAAAAATTTAAATTTTATTATCATCAAAAATATTCCGTGTCTAAAACATGATATTTATCGTACTTGGGGAACAATCCATCCCTCCAAAATCTATTTACAACTTTTCTAGAGATTGTAACGGAGATTTAGGAGTTTCTTCACGACTCCTTGAATTTATACGCTCAGTAGCAAAACTTGAATATATTTCTATATGACAGAATCTAAGATGGTTATTCATGAAAGATGGGGATTTTCTTTTGAAGGAAAGCAATTTGTCACAGATCTTGCAAATTTTCTAGAACTCTCTCTACAAATACAGTACTCTCTAAAATATAAACATGAGTTAACCATTTACTAATCACCAAGTTTTACTCTTTATTGGCCGATTTAATCAATTTACCCATCCTGGCTCATACACTTGTAGAATATTCACTAACCTAAAAGTACATGTGGTTACATAATGATTATTAGTAAGTATCGGTTAGGTTATGATTACGGTCAGTAAATAAATGGTTAGTTGGTTAGCTGAACCCTAGTTGGATTCGCATAATTATTTGAATAGATAAATTGCTCAATACAAAAGAGGGGTATTTTGGAATCCCAATTTAATAATTTCTTCTTCAGATGAATGAGCCCTGAGTAATTTAATATTTATTATAAAGTATTGTATTGAAAATCATTAAATCTTATTTTATTTCCAGAAAAGTGAACTTATTTCGAATAAACTTTCAAGATAAAATCTGCTAATTTTTCTAATCCATAGTCGTACCACAATCAGGGATTTGAGAGAATCCTAGTCAAGGGGCAGGCTTTCTTAATGTCTTGAACTCGCAGACAGAATGTAATATAATTCAAACAAGCTGAATGGGTAAACAATTTTTCCATTTTTGGATCAGAGTTCAATGAGTTAAAAACTTGAATAGAAAACTTTGATACGAAATAGTTCTCAATTAGTATTTTAAGCAACATCGTGGTTTTTCATCGGCAACATTAACTTTGAAAAAGGATGTTGATAATTCATCATTTTTTAATTTGATTTGCGCTGTTAAAATTCCGAATCAGATTTCATCGATAAAACGCATATGAATGAGATATTTAGAACGCATCTGAAAAATTAGGAGAAAAAGTGAGCTTTGATTTAAATTTATGGGAACTTGATATGATCGAACCAATTTTATAACATTTTGTAATCTACCATTACCCCAATTCAATTTTATTGGCCAAAGCCATTCTCGCTTAATATTATTGGTTAACAAGTAGTATAAGACAGTTGCATTTTCAAAATTTGTGAAGGAGAAGGTATATTTAGGTCTACTTTTAATTCCAAATTTCCTCTCAAGCGTGTCCAAGGGCGATTCGAAATTGTTGAATGAAAGTTTTGAGTTAATATAGACTTTGGTGATAAATTGTCAAGATATTCGCAATTCGATAATAATAAATGGCTTATTCAATAGGCGGTGACTAATGTGTTCAAGTACGTTGGGAATGCTCCAATGGTCAAAATAATCCGACCAAGCCATTTTTTTTCCTCTAGAGTATGATTTTTCTAATTCACTATAATCGAATGTTATTTTGGGTTTAAGCCTGCTATTTTCTCAAAAAGTTATGAGCTTTGTATTGAAATTTAATTTTTTTCAGTTTCGCGGAATGTTTAAATATTTATTGTTCATGTCAGATTTCCTTGGCAAGTGAGAGAAATAGCTATTATGTAACGTGGTTTACGTCGCTTATGTTGCTCCAACCGCTACTGCTGAACAAAAGTAGATAAATTTGTCTCAATGGCTATAAGATATGTCATTATTTAGAACATTCATCTTTGACTAAAACATAACAATGAAAGATTAAGTTGTGAGTCATCAAAATGATTTTAATACATACTATGAAATCATTCATGGATTGACATTGATTTTTTCCTTGAGTCAATGATATCTAGAATACTAATTCCCGGGTATCTATCTGCCTAACAGTGGATAGTAATATTTAGTGTATTCCATAATGAATTACTTAGAGTGATATTAACATTTAACTCCTTATTTTCACAGTTAAGTTAGTCAAATTGAAAATATTTTATTTTCATAATGATCACTTGTATTTTCGCTAGGGGCTTTTTATGAGTAGGGCTACCAGCAATATGTATATTTTCAGTTCAAAATAAGTAAATAAATGTTCAAAATATGTCAAATAAATTTCAAAATATGTAAAAATATGCACTCATCTAAAATGAGTAGTATGATTGTACGTATTGTAATGTAGGTTATGATAAATAATTAAATATTCTAATTTAAGAAAATATGGTGCTTTGAGTTCTCTTTTGTGAATAGCTTATCGTCGCCAATATATGCACATATTAGCGATAAAATTCTTTGACTCATTTTTGTAAATGTGAAAGAAAACAAACCTCCAATGATAAACGCTTTGAATGGCGTTGTCTTATTGGATGATGAATTTTTGCACTTACACACCTTAGGTCCTACACATTTTGTTGCGCATACATAAATGCACAATGTGTATTGCACATCCTAAGCACTACAATCTAGGGCCTTCATTATTTCACATATTATGACGTATAAAGGATGTTTATTAAAGATTATATGTTATAAAAAATGGTTAATATACATACTTGCTATGAATCTTTTTTTCAAACTTTTGAATAGATTTTCTTCACGATGAGAATTGAAATATCAAAAAATAAAAAAATATGCATTTGGTAGCCCCACTTATGAGTAACTGGTTAGAATAGAATAACATAAATCCTATTTAAGTGTACAAATAAGATCTTTATTAGTCGAAATTCTATAAGAGAAAATGTGTAGAGCTAATACACAAGTATTAACAAATTCTTGATGGTATCGGGTTCATGATGGTCAACTTAAAAGTCAGAGAGTTTTATTTTAAAATATTATTTTCTTACTTCAGTAAGAAAAATAATAAAAGTGAGAAAAAAATAAAATACAAGCTCGAATTTTATGAGAAAAACTAGAGTGTTTTGCCTCTAACATGTCAAATGAGAGTCAAGTGGCGTCGAATTACATTGAAGCGCTTAAACGACTCTAATTCAAAATGTCGGTCATTTTATTGAGGTGACATATTCAAAAATTCGTTCTCTTGATATAAGTAAAGTACAATCTTCTGATTAAATTTGAGGAGAAAAAAATTATTTAAATTTTTGAAATGATCCCAATTTTTAGATTGATTTATCATACGGGCAACTTGCCAGAAAACTTGCGATATCTTACATCTGATAGTTCTAAAGTGTATATACTAACGGCTAGGGCTACCCAAAATATGCATTCCTTTCTGGAAAATATGCACAATAATCTTTAAAATATGCAAAAATACACAAATTTCCTTCTAAAATATGCATTTGATAGACCTACCTTTGGAAATGGCTAAGATCAATTGAGGACATGTTCATTTTTTAGTATCGAACGAAAGAAAGTTTTTTCTTTATTCTTATACGAGCTCATCTGAATGCCTATTCGAATATTTTGCTAGTCGGATTAATACTTTGCATTAATTTTCGAAAAGATTTTCCAATTCACTTATTAAATAACATGATATCAAGAAAATTGCAAGAAAAATGAAAAGTGAGCTTTACAATTCCTTATAGCTTCATTAATTCACTTTGATTATATAATGTTCTTCAACAACTACATCTGCTGTAATACATTTAATAACTTGACTGTAACAAAGTGGTGTAGTCAAAGACTTTGAAGAAAAATGTTTACTTGCCAGATTTAATCTAGTCTAACGGATTCCAGGCCCATCAAGAAGCTAGAAGAATTTTATTATTTTAATTAATAGTATATAATTCAAATTATTGCATCAATAACCTGTTTTTTCGAAAGATTAACAGAAGAACTAGAGTACACAATAAACCCGTAAGCATTAAAATTAAAAATATTCACAAATAATAGATTTAGAGATTCTAAAATTGAAGTTGATAGTGAACTTTGCACGATGGCCGAGAGTAGATCCACTCATTTTGATATTACAAAGATGTGCTCCACTGTTGCGGGATATAAGAGTTACAGCTTCTGTGAAAAAGGCCTAACTGGTGAGCAAACTTTGATCGTAACCTGTTTAGTACAAAAGGCAATAGAAATGCTCAGAAACGAACGTGAGTATTTGATATTAAAGTTTGAGCAAACTTTCTGCACAAAACCCCTCTAAACAATAAATTGTCTTTAAATTTACGAAAAAGTGATTAGTTACGGAAATTTCACAACTATTGTAGAAGAGTCATGTATTTGGACGAAAGTGGAAAAGGTTGGCGTTTGTCAAAAAACTCGAGAAGATTTAACTTTGATTACAATTCTTTGTGAGTGGTATGATATTAAAATCTTACTTAAATAATAATTCAGTGAATTATATTCTCGGATTCTGAAAAAAGTATGCAAAACCAGCATCCATCCTCAATTTGGAGGGATGGTGTAGTAAATTCTTCCCCAAGTCCTATAAATATTATATCTCATATGGCGTGGGTTCGATTCCGATCTCCTCCCTCCTTGAAAAAAATTTATTTGTAAATAGTTACAAACCTTCCTCCCCCATTATAATCCCTCATGTGAACCCGAAGAGAGTTAGACTCAATTCTAAAAATAAAAACTCTGACCAACATACTTGCAAAGGTAGAATCTTCTTAGAATCGATGTCTGAATGGCAAGAGTTTATAAAACTAATTCAAAAACTTTAATTATTATTATCACAAAGGGAGGAACTCTTAAGGGTGAATATATTAATATTTATTACATTTCCGAGTATTTCTGTAATCTTTGTTATAATTTCTTCAAGTTGTAGAAAGCTCAATCTTCATCCGATTGAGTTGAGAATAGAATATTCCTATTTCGGAGAAAATAGCCATTCCACTATAGCTTTGAAAATGAGAGTAATATCGTTATTTCCAACTATACTGGAGGTTGTAGCGCAATTAAAATTAGCTAACTTTTTTCGAAAGAGTTTTCTTTATTTATCGGACGAAAGAAGATGCTTTCTACAAAGTAATTTGTATTCCTGGTTATGTTAGAAGTTTATGTTTAATCAATCGTCAAGAAATATAAACATATGTTACTGAGGAAAAATATTACTAGGTAAATTTCATGCTCAATATGAATTCTCTCAATAAGATTTCTTAATTTCAGATATTTTGAATAAAATAAAAACATCTTTTAACTGTTAGTATCAATTTAATTTTCTTTCAAGCTTAGACAAGCACTACAGATAAAACCTGTCTATATCCGGAGTTTAGTAAAATTTAATTTAATTTAGTTTTTCTATCAAAATAATTACCACAGGCTTCAATTGTCTTCTCTCAACGTTCTTTGAGAACCATTTATACCTCTAGACCAGAAACTGTTGTTCTTAGAGGCAATATACTCGTCAATTGCCATTATCACCTCTTCATAATTTCGGAAGTTTTTCAGCAAAATACTGAATGCTGTCAGTGCCCTCTTCACAGAGCCGCAATAAGTTGAAGAGTTGATTGTTTTACCTTGTGGAAGCGATTCATACTCTCTCGATACTAACTCTCTGGTACACCAGAAAACTGTCAGCATAACCTCTTACCGTTCTTATTCCACGACCTCCTATTCTAGAGTAGAATACATAATTATACATAAGTCTAGTTTCTATGAGCCACGCGAAAATTTGATTAATTTGTTCGAGTAATGAGATACCCAACAAGCATATTTAGCATATGCTATGATAAAAAATTAAGTTTAGTACGTTTGCGCGTTTCACTCCTTCAATATTCTTTGTATGTCAAATGAAAGAATGAACATTCTATATGAAACTCCAGCTTGAGAAGACTTGAAGACTTTCATCTTTTAGCAGATAATTAAGCTTAAACAGCGTTATGAATATTTAGATTTGTGATTCTAGCAAAATACAATTTTACGCAAGTAAATCAGCACTCACGAAACCCCAATTAAAAAAAGTGAAGACTCAAGGTGCTCACAATTATAGACATTCTGGGGTTTTGTGTAAATATACCGTTGCTCATTTGATAGATTATTGAATAAGACTTCAAATCTATTCTAGTTGAATAGGCGTATTGCCCAAAACGAAGTGATTATAAATAATCTATATTTTGAAAGTAAATTTTTTTAAATATTTTGCGTTCTTATAAGTGTTTAGAAACGAGTAAATAAATAAGAATTTCATCTTAGAGATCGAATAATATATGGCTAGTGAAGGTGAGTTATTTCCAAAATTAGAAAGAGAATGAATCTTTTCTATAAGCTCACGCCAGTTGTATTATTATTTTTCTTAATATAACTGCTTCTATGCCAAGTTCTACAACTATCATTTAGCAAAGTTCAAACTTGGCTCTCCGACAAATCCTCATTCATGGGGTGATTTAAAACCCAAGTTTTTATGTGATTTTCGAGTAATTATCACTTGAGGTGACTTTTGGAATGACTAGCTGGCTGGTGCGAAGTCGTTTGCAAGAAAATTAGGAGAGTTTGAGTACTTTGTATTCAGCTTTTTCATGTTTCCTAGGACATTTAGGATATGTAGGACAATACATATATTTTTTATTTAAATTGATGAGCTTCTATTTGTATGTTGAATTGCTATTTCTATAGAAATATATGAGTGAGACAAGTTTTTATATTTTCCAAATACTTTTTCGATAATATCCTCCAATAGAGTTACCCTTCTATCAATGTTAAGCTTTGAAAGTGAGTTATCAATTATAAATCAAGCTTATATTGTTGTTATTTGTTGCTGGGTTAAAATATTTGTTTTGAGTCCTGTAAAGTAGTAAAGGTGTATGCTGGATTAACTTGAGAGAGAGATTGACCAATGAGAGAGTCGAGTGGGCAATAAATATTTAGTGCGAGGGTGATTTATCGATGGAACTCTGGGTTTTGAATGCTGCTTTTTGACTTTTCAACCTTTTCAAAGGCAATTGAAGAAGGTAATGATCCAACCAACCCCGAAACGTCTTGTCAGAACCTCCCGTCAAGTGGGTGTCCCTCGTTTTCTCAACTGGCACTATATATATATTCACATTTTAAAGAGAAAGCGTTTTCTGTTATTTGTATTTTCAATTTTGATAACATTATGATTTACTCCCCAAATTTTAGAACTTGGTGATTCAGAAGATCCTTCTGGTGATTTTAATGAAAAAATTTAAAATTTATTCTTTCAAATTTAAAAATCATAATAATTTCTGTTTTACATTAAAAGATCCGACCTCCGAACTTACAGCAGAAGAGAAAGGTAATTATCACATAGCAGCTTTGATCTATAATTGATGCACTTTCAATATTATATCGTGTTTTAACATTCTTTTCAAAATCTATTATAATAATAAAATATACATCTTTTTTGAAATTAATTCTCTTCAATTAAAAGCAATTGAGTAAGTTTTCATTATTTTAAATTATTCTGTTCAACTATGAATTTGATAGATCAGTTATTTGAAAACTTTGCTCATCTCAGTTCCTGTAATGAAAATGTAGTCAGATTTTTACGTTGAATTTTATTTTTGTGTCAATATCTAAAAGGGATTTCTTTACAGAAGAACATGTGAGAAATTTTACAAAAGCTTCTTATTCAAATTTAAGTTGAGGAATTTGAAATAGATCGTGAGTCTACATCGATATTATGTTTTATCATTATAAATCTTTGATGAACCCGATATGAATAATATTGTCATGAGATTTTAATCCTTTTCTAAATTGAATTCAGGCATTGAAAAAGAGTATGTAATAATGTTAAATTGTAATATAGTAATATAGTTCTTAAAAAAAATACAATATGTCAAGCCTAATATTCGGTATTTTCAAATTTTTAGAAGAAATATTTTAGCTGATCGATTAGCTTGTGAAAAGTTCATCATTCATATGAAATATTATTTCGCGATTACAATTAAATTAATCTATCACATGTTTGTTAGAAAGGAACCTCAATTGAAAACCAAGCTTGAAATTATAAATTTAAATCGTATAGGAAGCTACGAGAAGGTAAGTTCTATCGATTTCTTAAATCGACAGATCTTAAATTTAATTAACAGTTTTTTCCGAGAATAGAAGTGATATTCCCTTGTTTATTGTGATGTACACTAGTTCCTATGTAGATTATCGTATTTTGACTCATATTCTGTGTATAAGAGCTTCTAGTTCTTAAAACCTTACCCACACAATTTAAATGTGCCCTGAATCTTATTTTCAAAGAAGCTTTTTCGGAATGAAAACTAGAAGCTCTCATACACAGAATATAAGTCTAAAAACGACAATCTACACAGAATTCCTAATGCACCTCAAATAGCATACCATTGTCAGTCATAATCATAGATCATAATTCTTATGAATGGTTTGGTAGATTCTCAGATTTTTAAGACGTCGAATATTTAGATGTATCTAGGTCATTAAATCTACAGGTGATTCGATAGTATTGCATTTTGATCGAAAATGATATTAACCTTTATTCAATACGTAGAAATTGAAAGCATCGAGACGGTTAAAATGCAAGTTTGATAAATTGCTTCCAAATTCCAAATATTAACAGAAGCATATAAATATCATTTATTTATTTCGTTATTATTTCTAAAAGGATGGAAGAAATGGTGGTTTGTGAAATTAAACGGTAAGATTCGTACCTATCCGAGTAGATTTTGTTTAAACAGTTTAAGAGGCGTCGAGGTTGAACTCAATAGAGTTCTATGTATAATGGCTGAACAAGATGCAAAGGTTACGAGTACAGCCCTGTTTGGAAATAAACCCATTTTTGGAAAGAGAGGAGGAAACAATCACAGACACCACAGAATTGACGGAGAAGGGTTGACAGGTAACTAATATTCTAATTATTATTATTCAAGCTAGGGAGGCAGTTAAATTGTTAAAAGAAGATTTGAGCAAGTCTTTAATATTTGCAATAGATAAATTCGTTACACCTTACGCCTTAATGCTGATAGCACAAGGCGAAAGAGAATTTTTTTCAAATTGTGTCATCAAATAAATGATGATCCGAAAAAACGATCTTTGGTCAAAATTTAACTTTGAGTTGTTATTTTTTTTAAATATGTAAAAAATTGGAGACAGATTTCTTTAAGAACTTTCACAACTCAAATTTAAAGTTTTAGATAAAAAAAATAACACATCAAAATTTAGAGGAGGCGGACATTTTTAAGTCCAAAAACTAGAAAATTTACCAGTTGCTGAACAGATTCATTTTTCGCATCAGCTGAATACCAAAATGTCTTTGTTGTGCAAAATTTAATAATAATATTCAGAATAATATTTTCAGATGCTCTTAATCATGATTTTGCCAGTGTTTTCAAGAATTTTCAATTATTATTATCAATTCATAATTCTTATTCGACAATTCAAAAGCATCTGAAATCTGGAGCGGCAAAGTCAAAGAAGTTGGTGTCGGTCGATGCATTGATGGCAAAATGGTTACGATCGTTATCACATGTAAGCAATCGAATCGATCAAATCAATCGATAATTGAAGATAATTCATTCAAGTTTTAAATGCTAATTTTATATTACAAGATAAAAGCAATTTTAGGTAAATTAAGATATTGAAGAATTAATAATTATTTATGAATTTCAAGTTAGGAACTTTTGCTATTTAGGCAAAAATTAATTTACTTATTTATTTCAGAAATTGAGAAGGAATTATTCAATACAATTTAGGAAAAAATATTTTAACTTCAGATCTCAGGAACCGTTATCTCGAGCGTAATATAGTTGTTTCAACCCTTATTTAAATAAACTTTTTCCTGGCTTGATGGATTGGACAGTAAAACGCTAAAATGGACATCTTATTAGTTTATCTAAAGATAGAGTACGAAAGCATTGCGGTTGCTTCTTTACTCTTTTAAAGAACCCTGTTATGTCTTTTATCGTGTTATGGTGTATCGAGTAAGATATACCATCTACATTAGAGCATCGCTATTTGATTTTACCTCTTTTAGATCGCGCACAATCGTAATCTAGAAATGATTGCGTGTTAAATATTTATTATAGGTGTTGGAAATAGACCAAAATAATTTGTTTTATCCTTAGGAGCGGATGGTGGCCATTTGAATTTATTTGTATATGGATTTTTAACACATCAGAGTTTCGACCGTAGTAGTTAGATTTAAAGCGCACAGAAGAGAGACATAGCCTCTAGCAGTGCTCTAATGTTTAAAATATAAATCGTGTTTTTTTCCGCAATATTGAATTTCAAAATACACGAAATTTATATTTTAAACAATTGGAAAGATTATGTCCTAAAACGATTCTGTGCGTCTTTTATTTAATTTAAACATAACGTGTGTATTACCGGATAATGAGCTATATTTAATGATCAGATTAAAATGTTTGCGTGAACTGTTTCCATACTGAGTTTCTATCTTCGACTTAATTTCTTTGTCCCAAATGTAGTTTTCAGGTGATGGTTAAGTTCTTGGCTCAATTGAATCTATGGGTTTCAAGTGGGTAGATGCTCATCCACTAAATCCAAACGATTGAATCAAAGAATCTATCTCCAACCAGCCAATTGGAAGGCCAGATGGTGCAACTAATTTTGGAGCCAAAGAGAACAATTCTTAATAAGACCAGATGAAAGTTCCAATTTCTGTTCAAATATGGAGAATGATAACGGAATCTCATTAATTTCAAAACAAACTAATATTCCTCAAAATGTCAAATTAAGCAGACATGACGAAAGGTTTAAGTTGATTGAATATTGCAGATTGGTATCGCATATATTAGGAAAGCACTGTTGGGCAAGTTAAATATATCGTTATTTCACATTTCGAGAAAGCTTTTGGATAGAGAGAGTTGGATAGAGTCATAAGTGTATATGAACCATGATCACAACTAGACATGATTCCTTTTTGGAAATCATCAGTAGGCGCAATGGGAGTCAATGAACTAATCAAGATCCCCGGATCACCACGACTCATACGTATATGCATTTTCTTTTACCAACCCTCAGCGGAACTTCTTTGTCACCGACCTAGAACCCGTCTCTCTTTTGCATAAGTTTTCTCTGTGCCTACACACAACCGAGATTGTGTGCCTCAGTTTCTATCAAAAACAGAGTGAGGTTTTCATGTTATTGGTTAGTGTTTACCTCTGCAAGTAAAAAAATAATTTCAGGCTCCTTCGATAAACTACAACGAAATTATTATGTATAAAAAAAGTATTTTTGTTGTTGTCTGATTGAGATAAATTTATTCTACCATTCAGTTATTCATTGTTGTAACTTGAAAGGTTCCATGTCTCAAGAGCTTGAATATTGAACGTAAGACAAGGTAATTTTCGAAAAATAGAATTTATGTTTTATTCGTCTGTCTGAAAGAAAAAAAACGATTAATAAGTTATTTATTCCGAAGGACGCTTCCTGCCTCATAGCTCGTAACACCATACGAAATGGGAAATTATTAAGGGATAACAGAATAACATTGAGGAATGTTACTATTTTTTATATGAATGTATTTATAAAGAGAAAGAACCAATTGTATGTTTCAAAGAGGAATCTTACACCCGGGCTAAAACTATGATTCCATAGTGTGTGTCCCGACCATTATTAGTAAGTGTGCAGGAATAAGATCCAAAATATTATCGACTAAAATTTCGATGAATGATGAGTGAGGGCCAATTGGAAAATTTCAAGGAGTTGGTGTATAGTGGTTAATCTACTGTACCCAAACGTCTCCCAAGTTGTTGGGAGATGGGGATAGCTGTACTGATGACGCCTTATAGGCAGAAATACCGGTATTTGCAGATTCCTCTTTGAAACATACAATTGGTTCTTTCTCTTTATAAATACATTCATATTAAAAATAGTGACATTTAAGCTTTTTTTCAATCCATCCAGGTCAAGTCGCCTGCTAGTTAGCGAAACTCGAATGTGTAATTTGTTATATTTTCAAACATTTTCTTTACATAGACTGAATGTTAATTTCCTTTTCTGCACTATAGTGCACAGATTAAAGGGGTATTTGATTATGACGATTTAATGACGAATAGTCCTGTTTATAAATTACAGATTC
>KL567047.1:0-35102 GCA_000715275.1 Gyrodactylus salaris
AAATCCACACCTTGCTCTTCTAGGAAAGGATTGAGGTGCACAGAGTTGCCTCAATCTTGTCTACCTCGACGAAATGATCTCCGAGCAACTCACCTTCCCGTCCTAAATGTGCACATAACTTGAAAAAGAATCCTGCATTGGCCGGGAATTGAACCCGGGTCGACCGCGTGGAAGAAAAATTAACTCAGTCTTTAAGTAAGTCTGAACGAGAAGAAAGATCTAGTCATTGGCGCAAATTGTTCATATTTCGCTTGCTCCCCTTTGTGCCTTGAGACAAACCAAACGATCAAAGTTATTTTCTCTATTCTATGCAATGTAAATTTTTTGAATAATTCTTTTCCTTCAGAATATAAAATTTATATTAAGTACGTCAAGAAATCTTTTGATATAAGAATAAATTGATAAAATATTTTTGTCAGGGTTGTGAAAGTGTTGTGTCGGAAGCTTTATCTCTTATATATATGGTTCGTATTCATCCTTGTTCATTAACAATTTCATTTTAGTATCTAGAGAGTTATAGTATTTTGATAAATCGTTAAAAATCGACAGGTTTTTCAGGTGTTTGTCGGCTTCGAACCTCTTAGCCCTAAGTCTAGTTCTTTCAGATGAAGGTTATTATAATGTATGTCATTATAATCATTTTGAATCAGTAAGATATTTTTGAATGTCATTCTGAAGCTTGGTAGTTCTTCAAGAGAAATTAATTCAGCTTTAGCCGTATCCTTCAATGGGAATGCTGGCTTTTTCACTTTTCAACCTTTTCAAAGACAACTGAAGAAGGAAATGATTCAACCAACCCCGAAACGTGTTGTCCAAAAAACCCAATTAAAATTATTATTATTATTCCGTCGATTGGGAGTCCCTCGTTCCCATCTTCAATGATGTGCAAAGAAACTTACCTATTGTACAACCTATTATTCCCGAGGTTAAATATAGAAATTTATTCTATGAAAATCTGTTTCAATCATATTCTTATAAAAATCTTCACTAAAATCTTTTTATTATCGTTCTTTTGTATTATTTTCTTTTCTTCAATCATTTGCACCGAACTAATTTTCTCCATTTAATTCAAGATTTTCTTCCATGAAATTTTGCGATCTTTTATCCGTTTTCTTGATAAGAAATCTTCGACCATAAATTTCGATAAGAGAGTCTTCATAAAAGTCTTTTTTCTTGTAATATTCTTCTCCTTTTTTCAATATTCTGAAATGTTTAATTATCTTCTGATTATCATGTTATATGAATATCTTAGATTTATTTGATATGACCAGAGCGTTAAATGTCTAGAAATAGTTCTTGCCATATTTCAAGTCATTAATTAAAATCTTTGAAGGACAGTTTTCTATTTTTAAAATGGTACTTCAAACTTCTTAGGCTGGAAAATATCACATAATTTCTTTAAAAATTCCGTTTATAAATAACATAAGTCCAAAAACGGGAAGTATCTTTTATATTCAGAGCTAGCTTCTACTTGTCACACAAAGTGCGACATGTATTTCATTGATCTTCTAATATACTTTCAACCCTAATTTATGGAGATTTTCTCTCATGGAAGAAACACTTTTGTTCGGTAATTATCGATGGAAATTACTTATAATATTTTATGGAGAGTGGTCAAAACGTGCCATGATATGGTTATTTTTAGCTTGACTATGAAATAATTAAAAAAGATTGATTCAATTCATACATTTAAATCATTATAAACCACCTCATTATTTCGAATTCTTAAAATCTGAAGGAATCGATTTGTGAAGGATTTTTCTTTGTTCATATAAAGTATTTTGGAGAGAATTTGTGTGTATGTTAGGATTTAGGAACAAAGAAAGAATTTGGAATATTTATCAATTTATCGTTTTAACGCATCAATTCACTGGTGTATTGATTAAATAGAAGCAACTTGAACTTCGTATACATATATTCACATACTTTTGCTGTCTTAAAAAGAGTCCTCCAACAAAGCCGGAACTCGAGTTTTTCTTTTCATAAATCGTAATTTCGTCATTTTCTATATTCACATTGAAAATAAATTCTCTCGCTTTATCGATTTTATTTGGAGTATCCTGTAATTAATTTTTTATTATTGAGATAAAACTTAATTTCAAGATATTTTAAGAAATTAAGAAAATTGATAAATTTAAAAATACTCTTAGAGACTTCTTTATAATTTAATATTTAAATCAAGTTCTCACTGATTGAAACCACAAAATTGTTCTTAATGACTCAGATATTTTAAAAGCATTCAAAAACCCTATTGAATTTTGTTTTTCATAACTTTTTCACAATTCGAATAATGTCATTTGAAAATAGTTTTCAAAAATAGATAATTAATTTTATATTCAAAAGCAAAAATATGCATATAACCGATTTATAGTTTAAATTTTGCGAGTCAGTATGTTTATCTCAAAGTATATTCAAGGGAGAAATAATTTCTTAAAAATTATTATTATACTTTAAGAGTTATCGTCTCTCGATGTTGTGTGTTCCACTTATAAAATGTTACTTGTACTATAATTAAAATTTAAAAAGATTTAAATAAATTTATAAAAGACGTATTTGATCAAAGAACTTTATTCCAAGTCCTCCAGTTTAAACTGTAGATTTCTACAATCAAATTGTGATTGCGAAAATATTTAATACTTTAATTTATCTCTATCTGAGTCTGATGGACTTAAAGAAAAAAGAAGAATAAACTGATAACGGTATTTTGAATAATTTCTTCAAAAAGAGATTATGAGATAAACATAAAGGTGTGATAAATAAAGCTAAAGATAGAAAAACTCACAAGAACTGCAAGAAATCTAAGTGTTGATATATTTTGAGAATTGTTGTATTTCTTTTCTATGACTCTCGTCTGTAGAGTTCTAGTGGAATTGATGTCGATCTAACATTTTAGATAAAATTATTATTTAAATAATTTTATGAAATAACATTCAATTCTTTATTCCATATTTTCATCGTAGAGATTTTTCGTGGGTTATGTAGAGAAATAAATAATTAAGACTCCTAATTGTTCACTAATTCTTTCTACTCTAGGTTTGACTTCTTTTTCGTTCATGAAACTATACATAAGATTTGGAGATAAATTAAGGAGTAAAAAATTGTTTATGTGACCCCTCTTTCTGTTATTCTTTACAATCTACGATAGATGGAAGATTCTCTTATCCTGAAACTCTATTGCTGAGACAATGGACTTCGAAATTTTGCAAAATATTTTCCCTAGTACAGGCTTTGTAAAATTACATCCCCTATAATAAATTCAAAATATATCAACACATTTTATATTAAAAAAATTTTATATTTTAGAATTCTATCATTTTAGCATCACCTGATAGAAGACTTTTTGCTGGTCATTTTCTGTCCAAAAGATGTAAATTATATTTAATTTTACACTTTGAAAAAATCGCTCAATCAAGTGAATCTCTACTATAATTCATGCATATTTTAGATATTTAAAATAAAACGACTCAGCTCAAAATTTTCAACATGAACAATCATTAGTTCAGAGAAATTTCAATCACACTTATTTCAGTGCATATCCAAGGGCGAAAATTTGGCGTCAAGCTCAAAATTTTAAAGTTGGCAAACATAAAATTGGCAAAACATGTGAATTGTCGAATTATCTCATAAATGTTAGGTTTCTTAATAAATTTTTTCATTTTAGACAAAGTATGATTAAAAAAATTTCCCTTCTCCAATTATATTTTAAATATATAATTGATAATAAATAAATAATAATATTACTTGTTAGTAGTAGTCTTTAATTTAATTTTAATCCATAATTAGTTTTTTATACTGGTTTTAGACCCGCTACAATATTGATTGTATTAGTTTCTAATCCTATTCTGTGAAGATTTTCATAAATGAATAATGCTCATTGAACATAATTGTAAAAGTTCAGCTATGTAGGATTAGTATAATACTCCTACAATGAATAAGTGATAAATTGAAAAAGAAAATTTTAATTAATTTGGTTTACCAATTGACTCCATCGTCTGAGTTTTAGCATAAAAAATGTTTATCAAACATGAATTAGCACTGTTTAAAAAAATTCCTCGTAAGCCATCCATCTATAATATCTACAAATATATAACCAAATTCCTAGAATATGCATTTGAAAATTTTAAAAATCTTTCAATTGAGTTGCTTTCGGAAAAAATCTTCGCCAGAAAATGGCGTGCTATAGTCAAAAATTAACCTAGCCAATCAATAAATAATACATTTTATTCTTTCATCTGTGAAATTCTCATTCTTTCAAATATTTTAGTTTAGAAGAAGAAACGTAAAATCTTACAACAATTCAGATTAAAAGAATGCGAGTTAATCTCACCGGCTTGCTGATCTTATCTGATACATCTATTGGATTCATATCGACCTTTCCATAGTTCTGCGCGAACCAAGCTTTAGTGAAATTGTCACAATCGTAAATGAGAAAGTTTTTTCCATAAAATAGTACTTCCCTTCCAATATCAAAATCGACAGGCTTATAAAAATCTTCACTGTTCTCACCTAAGAGTTTGAATAACGATAGCTTACTTTCATACTCAAGATAGATGAATGGGAAGTTTTGGGGAAAATTGGTCGATTTGAAGATTTTGTTCTTATTCAAAAGCATATGCTTGTCATCACCATCGCATAATTTGACATCGATTTTATTATTCGACAAGTAATAACCAATGACAACCTTTTTATATGTAACCTTGTAGGAATCTTTAGTTTCATATAGTGCATAAAATCGTAAGACTCTTTTGTCATTTTCAATAAATCTTTTTCTCGAGTCTTCCTTAAAAGTTCCTACTTTACTGCAGGTTTTTTCGGGGATTTCTTTCTCGCAAGGATAAAAATCGTCTAGATTGACTACCACACCTTGGGATGTGAGATATTCCTTGGAAAATAATTATAAAACTTTACAAACTCTGGTGAATTTATCGCAAGAGTAAAGTCTGTATTTCCTACCAAATGCTGTGAAATCAATGTTTGTATTGAGATCTAAAATCGTGTAACTCTCATCTGGAGAGTTTGGTTTGTCAATCTTTTGTCGTTTCAATATCTGTCCATTACCAACTTCAATCTCATTAGATTTTGCTTCTTTCATCATAATACTACCGTCTTCTAGATAGTAAAATAATTCTATCTTTCTTAAATCTTGGTCAATTTCATAACCAAAGAAATGTAAAATTTTCTTATCAAATTCAACATATGAAGGAATAAATTTTGGAATGTAGGGATTCTTTGAGCAGCCGTAGATCGAAGATGCTTCGAATGCAATATTGTCTCCATTTCTGTTTAAGTTTTGACATTGGTTAATAAAACTACTTTTGTTTTGATTAATAGTAGGAAAGCCATTCTTATAAACTAGCTTTTGGTCTAGTTTTCTAGCCATATTCTTGAAATTTATAATAAATTTTTCTAACTTTAGGATCATATGATGAGAATCCCGGGAGAAAAGGAAGACCATTCATCTTCAAGTTTGAATTTGTCCAAAAAAATTGCTATAGAAACAGTAAAATTAATTTACAATTTCATAAAGCTATTTTGTTTCAAAATATAGGTCTTAATACAATTCAAATTTTGAAATGACTCTAATCGAATTGATTCAATTTGAATCATTTTCTAGATTACTTCACTATGTCTCTCTATTTCCGCAAAATAGAGTCTACTGCGTTCGACAAAATGAGACTCTTTTAAGCACCATGCTGTGAAGTATGCCAATTTATAATCATAACTTTAAAATTTCAAGTTCAATTTAAGTAGCATTTAGTCGTACTTTTAGAATCTCATTGTAATTAGAAATGTGAAAATTGAATATTTCAATTGAAAAAATACGCTTATCTTCATTCTTGAATGAATACTAAGAAATTCTATTTGTTGACCATCCAACCAATAAAAATCTGACATAAACTTAATTTTTCTTTTCTAGCGTCACAAATTCAATATTCTATCACAAATGATTAGATGCATATTGAAATTTTTCTTGAAGAGCCATTATCTCATGATAATCCCATTTTATTGGATGTACACGAGCGTGTAACAGCGAAGAATATCCTGGATTACATTGAAAGTTCTCTAAACGCCGTTAGTTTCTCTCAAGATCATAACCTCATACTCAAAGTTAAATCTCGCAATGAAGGAAAACTCCTGTTCACTCTCTACCTCGAAGATGCGACCTATATTCAAGATGTCATAAACGACTTCTCTACATTTTACCATGTCAAGCTATGCTCAAGAGTTAGAACCTGGAACGATTGCTTCATTCAGGAATTCCCGTACTTTCTACGCTTAAATGATAGCAATTTAATTACAAAAAGGCTCTTCTACAGCTCATTAGATCACCTAGAATCCGAGTCCATAGTCAGGATTTACATTTCAATCAACTCCGCAAATTTATTTCAAATTAGAAAAACTTCAGACTCTGATTGTGTCGCAATGATTCACTCAAACGACTACAAGAGAGAAGACTTCTTCGTTACTTACTTACCGAATAAGCCTATCAAGATATTTGTCAATGAAAAAATCCTAACCAAGTCAATTATGCACTCGATTAAATCAAATGATACAATTGAATTCTTCAAGAGTGACCAAGAGAGGCTTAAAGTATTCTTCTTTAATCCCGGGGAAAAGCATCACTCAGATGAAATGAAGATGGATAAAGTATTTAACAAAACCATCTCCGACTCCTTTCTGGGTGACTTGAAGCCGTCGATAATAAGTAGTCTTATCGCTACTTATTCTGTGAGAAAATCAGAAAAGTCAGATTGGTTGAAGGAGCTCCTCACTGATCATGTGAGTATTGATTTTATTAAATTTTCAACTCATAAATAATGCATTTTAGCTAATCAAAAATATCATATTTTAGTTCAAGATCTAAATATACTTTGAAATCTGAAACATGAAATTAATGGCCGAGGAGCAGTTTAGCAGGAAAAAGACTCTCTAGATTTCATTAAACTCAAAATTCACTCAGAGACTCAGTTAATTTTTTTTACAAATCTGTTTTAGCTCAAAATCGAGGCAATTCTGATTCTTTAACCATTTAAAGGATTTTTGCGGTATCTATTCACCCTACTGAATGAGTATCACTTATATTAAAATTTAGGCGTTGGAATAATTGACAAAAATAATTATATTCTGTATTTCTTTTTGAAACGACCCAAGATAAAATTATTTTTTGTTGTTGTGTGGCATAAACGTTTATAGAAAATGGACTAATCAGAGACCAACTTTTATCTCAAAATGATTTCGCTTCTTTTAGGCTAAATTATAATTCCTTGGTTATCTAATTTTTAAAATTTTCCCGCTCAATGCTTTCGTCCGAATAAGTTTGGTAAAAATCGGTTTTTTGATGTGTAAAAACCAGTCTACTTTTCCCGAGGTTTATTCGAAAGCTTTGATCTCAGAAATCATACGATTTTTAAGTTTCCTAAGAGAAAATCGTGTTGCTTCAAAGTTTGAATAAATAACTGGAAATTAAATCTGTATATTTATAAAAAAGATGCTACAATTTAAAATAATTTTTTCGAAGCTAAAATTATTTAAATAAATATATTTGAGAAAAAGCTTCAAGATGATGCTGGTTTAAAATTCTTTCAAAACCCAAAATTTTGGCTATGAGAAAAAATATTAATTTTCTTGATTAAATTCTTTAAAATTGTCAAGTATTTCGATGTACTTGAAATGTAAAAACTTGATTAGACAATATTTCTTGGAGCAAAGTTCAAAATGATTACATTTTTAGTATACTCTCTTGGAGAATGAGTTGAATTCTTAGATTTTAAATAATGAAAAAACCAAATAAAGCTGACATATACCATTTGCGTAGTCTACCTCCGAGAGTTGTTAATCAGAGCGAGATCAACATTCACTTCAATTCTGTACTCTATGGATCTTTCACTATCGATAGGTTAGCAAACATTTTTCAATTTATTCACACAATTATAAAAAAGTCATTCTCAGCCAGACTAAGAGTAAATGAAGATTATAAAATCTACAAATACTACATTGGCCATAACGAAGATGGCTACTTGGTTGACAGTGAAAGCGCTTCATTCTCGAGCATTCTCAGGACAAATGCAATAATCTCTCTCAACATTTGCTTCATTCTCAAAAAATCCTTTAGTACATTCTCTAAGGTCAATGGACCTTACTTTGAATTGGAAGGGAAAAGGGTGATTTTCAGTCTCTGCGACATGGATTCATGTTACTTTTCAGTTAATAAGGATTATATTTTTTTTACCACCGACCATTTATGTGAAACATCGGTGATTTATCTAAAAAAGGCGAAATACAATGTTGAAGGGCTCGTATTTCTCTATCGAATCAAAAGTGATTGGACTGTCACTATATCTGGAGAGGAGAGATCCCATTTTTTACTCATGGACAAAGATAAAATATCTATTAAGACGAATTCATCAACAGAGTTGGTAATAAACTATTATGAGAATTATCGTTACAAAACTCGAGACTCTGCAATTTTACGCCAGGAACTCCCAAAAAGTGCCTATCATCATATTCTCAAGGTCATTTTTCATGATCGAATATTCAACAATGATCCTAGAATCTTGAGTGCCTTATTGGGATCTTTGGTTGTGGCATTTCAAGAATTTTCTCTGCAAATCTCTATGAGTAGTAGTAACGAAGAATCAAACTTCTTCTACTTGCTAACGGAACTCTTGACGAGATTTATTTCGGTGAGCAGTCTAAAATTTTGATATATACTATCTTTGTAGAAAAGAAGGTTCACAAATGAATACATTCTGAGTTTTCTCACCAAACGATTGCATTATAAGCAATCAATATAAAGAGATCAATTTTACAAGGCTTTCATATGATTTCAAATAGCATTTTATTAATTTACTCAGTATTTCGAAACCTTGCATCGATTCTCGGCAATAAACGAGTAGGCTGTACTACTTAGAAGTGACCATTTTTGGTGTTCTTGAGTGACCATGAAAAACTTTGACGCAACACGAATTTGTACAGATTCTTGATCAAAATAAGTCGAATAGTTTCAGATTTTAGTCTATATTCATTAAAATTTAGAATTATTTTTAAAATTAGTCGAATCAGATCTATAAACTATGCTTGCATGGTTAAGATTTACAATTGGAACATACTCATAATCCTATTTAAGATCTGGAATTAAATAGATTTTCAGTAGAGACACCTATAATCTCAATCGATTTGAAAATATCAAACTTTAACCTGCTTTTTTACTAGTCTCATAAAAGATTTTTAGTCGATTTAGAACTGCGAAAGAAATAAATTTTTAGAACTTATTATTGAATGCTGATTTTGATCGGTTTTTTTGTATTTATCATATCAACATTCAGATAATTAATTAACATAACATCTTTCTTAGTTTAAAATGTAAATCTCATGTATCTGTCAAGTTTTTACTGTACTAGTCTCAGATGATTAACACTAGCTGAATTTTAATTCATATCTCAAATTGCTAGAAATTATCTATTTATACGACTAACATAAAATAATGCAACAATGAAAATCATAAATAGTCCTAAAAGAGTCATTTGAGAGGGGAAAAAGTCCATTTCTAAATCTATAACCACTTTTTAGGACTCTTACTCGCAAAAAAATTTAAATTTATCAAACCCCCATTTTAGTCAATTGGGTAGCACTACGTCTTTTACATGACATGAAAATAAAAAAGTGAAAAAAAAAATAAATCTTCAGTTCGGCCATAGTTCTAGTGAATGGGTGTGATTTACTTGTTTCTGAGGGTTGGTCTAATCCACATGATGTAGAACTTTTCTACAGTATAATTTTAAGATTTGGTATATCGTTTGAAGGATTGTCGTACAAACTGTCTTTTAACTTGTCAAAAATAGCATGAACTTCTATTTTGCTATTTTAGTGACTTGAAATATGGCTAAAACTATTCCTGTTTCAACCTATCAGGTATTGTCAGTAGAACCCCTGAATGAGATTCTACTATGTATTTAATGATTAAAGTATATAAATCCTAGAGCTATTTTCAGAACTATTGAACACTATTGGGCTTACAATTTAAGTGAGTGTAAGGTTTTAAAAAATCGATAAAATTGAAAACTATTTTTGCAGGCGAGAAGAAATATTTAGTTAACTAGTAAAAAACTATTTGCTCTTTTAATCCCTATCGAAAAGCTTTGTCCTAAATGATTAAAATTTGTATTTTATGACTAATAATTCTTCAAAGCTGATTTCCAACTGAATGATTCATTATCTCAATCAAATGTAACTAGTATGTGATACAGGCTCTTCTCCTAAAGCATTAATTCTTTTAGTATTAATCGGTAAAAGTGGGGGATTGAATCTGACTGGTATTAATAGCTTGAAAAATCCTTTGTATTATGATAGAATAATCTTGACTAAACTAGTTGTAAGAAATGTTGAAAAATATCGAAACTTATTTATGAGTTGAAGAAAAACTCCACTTATCATCTACTAATTTTAAATTTTGATCGATTTTTTTGTACTTTTTCTCAAATATCATTAATATCTATATTCATATATATGTGTAGCGAAACTCTATCTCTCACTCAAGTGAGATTCGAGGTTTACATGTGTGGTGTACTTGAATCGTTAAACTAAATAAAATGAAGAACTTGAACAGAATTGTAAAGTGATGGAAAATCCCATTTTTGTTTAATTCTAATTTGAAAATCCTTTTGGGAATCTATGAAGCTTTCAAGATTTATCCTGTCTTAGTGTTCGCTAAAAATTACGATTAAATTCATGCCTTTTTCCAAGATTATGTAATTTCTTAAGATTCATAACTGATTATTTTTCACTTTATCATAGAAAAATTAACTGAAAAAAACTCTAACATATATTGTATATCTCGTTATACTTATAAGTAGTATACTTTTATAAATTAAATATAATTGCGTTTTTAAATTAATAATTCAACATTTAATCTGGTTACTTCAAAGTAGTAAGTGTCTATATATTAATCTTGGTTCATGTAGAACTTTTGATTTGATCTTATGAACAATCCCTGATTTTTAATTATCTCCCAAGGCTTCAATCTAAATGCGAAGAATGGCCTAACATCAATAGTTATTAAAACCATTTTCAACAAAATTCAGAATATATGATGCGTTTAGAGAATTCTATCTCACTAAAAGTATTTTATTACATAATAATTGGTATTTTATTCCATGTGATGAAGATAAACTGAATACAATGATTTAGCTAGAGAAATGTCTAGAGTATCCGCCCAATGTGGGACTTCATTACACAGAGAGGTGCAATGACTAATTCTCTGCTCTTTATATTGTGTTTAATGTTCTATGTGTGTGACTCAAATCATAGTAAATGAAATTGCTTAGCCAATGAAAACACTTCTTCACTCTCGTCCAATAGAATTATTTCAAATCATTATGTAGAGAAGTGAACATTATACAAATGAAATTAAGAATTCTATTATCTATCAATCACATTGACGATTCTCAACTTTGGACAAGAAGAAGAAATTCAAAAATCATGGGCCTTCCACCTGATGGTCAGCATCGGGAGAAGAGCAAGTTCAGAAATTTACTCAAGAACTCTTTCTCATCTCTTAATTTGAATAATGACACCAAAACACCGTCGAAAATTATGATTAATCAAAACGGAGGCAGAGAGCTCTCCTTGGAAGTCAATCATCCCATGAATTCAGCGAAATCAAATGGAAGATACGTTAGGATTTATTGTGAAAACGTTCGTCATGGCTCGCATTTTTGTACAATATTCATAAAAAATAACAACACAGTCAAGGAAACAGTTAGTGAATTAGTTGAGACCCACTTCCAGAGAATCGGAGAGACTGGAGACTTTGTTTTATTTGAAGTATACGGAAAGATGCTAGAATCCCTAAAGGTTGACAGTGAAAAAGAAGAATTCTTTCTCAAAGTCTACAAGCGATCTCTTGATCCAGACTTGGTTCTCATGGATGTATTTGGATCTGCAACCCCAGCCCCTGGGCTCTCAAGGAGGCTCGAATTATATAAAAACTCTTATGAACCATCACTACAGTCGCTGCAGAATAAATCTCGAATATCCACTCCTATTGTATCAGATTTTCGACGATTCAAGACCTCCTCACACGTTGTTCCCTCAGGGCCTTATTTGCTCAGAGTGAGCGGATCTAAGCCGAGTCATGACCTCTTAATACACAACCTCAAAGATCTCATGACAATTGATGAAGAGGAGTGCATTTGGACTATTGGATTTAATGAAAAAGACAAAATTCGCCTCTACAGAGACGATCAAGCAGATAGTAATAATAACACTGAGAGGAAAAATTACGAAACAATTGCTCATCTTATTAATAAACCCTCCAATTCATCAACCTTCTTCGAATTCTACATAAAGCTAGTTCACAGGGACGTGTACATTCGTGTGTCTATGGATGATCTAGCGTATGGTGAACAACGTCTTTTAACTGATAACGATGTTATTGAAATTCAATCATTCACCGATAAGTACGTCTTTGCGTATAAATATGATCGAATAAACGACTCTACATCTCAAAATAATACAATGAATGTGAAGATTCTACAAAATGCTTCCATGTGTACGAAAAACTCAAGCTTCTACAAAAGGCATAATGTTCTCAAACTTTCATGCTCCGAGACAAATACACTCGATATATTTGGATATTCAAATGACATTGAACAGGATAGTGCTTCAGACATAAAAATGAACAATACCGATACATTCGTAGAGTATTATAAGCCGCCTTTCCCAATGATTTGTCAGGTCGACTGGGTGCTACATGTTGGCGTGTTTATGGAAAACTTTGATAGATTATCCTTTATGGAGTTTGACTTTCAACCAACGCAACTTCCACCACAAATTTCGTCATGCCTTTACTCCTCGATAGTATCTGGAATTACATCATCCCTTGGAGATTTGAGTGTCTTGAGTTTACACAAAGAGAATCATACAACTATCGACCAGTTAGAGGGTAACTTTCTTCAAAACCTACTTGATTCCATACTTAAGCACACCTTGAATTATCTCAAGGCTAAAGTGAGTATGTAACGCGTGTTTTTCTCTCTTATTTCAATTAACTATTCTATTAATATCAGTATTTGATGCTAAGCATGTTTTATTTGCTCTACAAAAATGATTCACTTCTCAAAAGAAGTGGTTGTGAATAAATTTCCATTTTTTTCTGCTTCGCTTAAGTTTCTCAATGCATTTTTTTTGAAGAACAAATTCATTGAGGTCATAAGACAGAGAGAACCTATTAGAGAATTTAGAAAGTAAGAAATTGATTGATGGAAGTAATGATTTTGTCTAAGTACTTGAAAGTTAAAATTAGAGGCTTAATCAATTCTTGCATGCTCACATTGAATTTCTGATAATAATTATGCACTTATTGTAGATTGGGGTCAACTATTGATATTTATATTATCTTGCCTTTAAAGTATTACTCAAGATTATCATCCATTAAAAAAATATTCAAAAAATCTGTTTTACTATGATTTAAAAAAACCATAGAAATTCTTTTTAAATCATAATTAAGATGAACAGGAAAGAAACCTTTCAATTACGGAAACATTTTGGATTCTAATACACTTTACACGAAGGAAATAACCTCTCAGTATTAGATCTAGATCCATTCCTTCAATGTCGCATGGAATGAAATAAATAACATTAGAAATCAGATCAGTTTTCACATCATGTGATCTCAAGGTTGAGACTGCTCACATTTCATCCAAATGAATCATCTCTTAATTTCTGTTTGAGGAATCATTATGAAAATATCGCTCACTTGACAAGAAAACATTTTTCTCTTATCTATGAGAAAGAAATTTTCGGTCAATTTATGAGTGTCCAATAATCAGTAGATTCACATTCAAAAATATCTCAAATAACCAAAGAATTATGTGTTTCTGGTGAATCATAAAATGGCCTATTCCTACTCACAATCTCAATTTTCCAATTTGGCCTTTAATCCAATATTTTGGAAATTGAAAACACCATATTTAAATTAGATTTTTATGGATTATCCCCCAGAGAATAATCGATAAATATTTTTAAAATATTAATTTACCTCAAGATTAATTCTTTATCATAACTTGAAATTTGACCAACTGCCTATAAAAAGTTTTAATATCTGTCTCCACGAGGACTTTGTCTAAATTGAAGTGATAATCTTTCTGAAGAGAATTTCTGTTAATAAAAATACGTCTAAAATGATTTCGACAAAGTTTTTGGCTGCCGCCAATGGCCCCAACTGAGTTTAATGAATTATTTTATATTTCAAGTCTATTTTAAGAAAGTTCTTCAGATACCAATGTTAAAAAAAAAATTATGTCTATTCTGATTCATAGATTAAATTTAAATTCTGTTTCTAACTCATAAACATTTTTTAGAAAAACTCGAATCGCAAACCTGTGGTAAATTTTCATAGCGTTAAAATGCCGATTTTTTAACTTTTTATATTTTGGTGAGCGTTTAAATTTAGATATTAGATGTGAGGGCGACCAGAAATATGCGATAATTTTTAAGAAATATGAATTTTTGAGAGCCAAAATATGTGGTCTAAAATTGACTATAATTTATGCGAATTTCCAGAAATCGTTCAAGAAAACATTATTCTTCACATTTTCCTGAAATCTTTTTATCTGTTGGTAAAATAGATTTTGATCTGGGAATTTTTTTTTCAAAAAAAAATACTCAGAAAAGATAACAGTAATACCACGAGAGATTACGCACAATGAAATATTCTGCGAAACAAATATCGCTTATATAAAACCTCAGCAACTAATGAAGACGATAACTAGACCCTCTTCAAGCTTTGAATAAATTAAATCAATTGCCGCAACAACAGAATATGTGAATGCATGTTTTTGAATCAAAATATGTAAAAAAATATTCCTTCCTTAGTATGATAGGAATTTTTTTCTTGCATTTTAGTACGTTTGAAGACTTCAATATAAAGATTATTCAATAAAAAGAAATATGTGTTTGATCGCCCTAATTATTACCCCAAATCCTTGGGTCAAGATTAAAATTATACCTATGAATGTTATTCTAGAAGTTGACGCCATTTTGCGCGTCTTCTTAATCGAGAAAATTTTCATGAATGCAAACATTAATTTAAAAATACATGAGTATAATATAACAAATAACTTGTATCAAGTGCCTAGAAAGAATGAAAATAGTTCACCAAGTTAAACATTTGCCTTTAGTCTCTCGGTGCATGAGAAATGTTGTACTACAAGACGAATACATGTTCTTATTATATTATAATCATGACAAGTTTTCTTAGAGTACAACCATTCTTACTTTTACACTGGAATTGTGATAAAGGTTTGAATAGAATATTGAAGAAATTAATTAATGCTTACTTTTTACATATTTCAACTGATCGAAATTGGTAGTTAAATCATTAAGTCTCATACAGGTCGAGACGAGATTAAGGGTAACAATTTATTCACCTTGATATATATATTTTTAGGGGAGTTTTAATTTTTTCAATACAAATTTTCTGACCTATATATATATGAGAGCCAATATGTCTTGACAATTTTCAGCACATTCCTAATTATTTTTCTGAACTATTTTTTCGTTACATCTTGCGTAACCAATTCTTAGATCAAATGAATAACATCAGGTTCATTAATTTCTGTTAAACAGTGACGTATATAGTTTGATACGTCAGCATAACTTTGAGAACAAAATTCAGAATTTGTTATTATATTAAACCTTGGAAGAACTGATGATTTTGGTAGAAATATATATTTTCTTCTCTCTATGAAATGAATAACACCTTCTTGGCTATATAATGTAACTCATAAATTTGTCAACAACTGGAATATAGTTGACTAAGCACATGTTCTTCTAACTTCAACTCTGTTTTAAAATTCAGTCTTCTCTTAGATAGTTTGTATTAATTTGGAAAAGAAAAAAGTCAAGGTATCATTATAAGAATGACCTTCTAATCGGTTGGATTTAACTTTTGTTTATAGGAGTTATACCAACGAATGATTCATAGTATGTGACATATTTAATCCATTTTTGTGTCGTTTCAAATAATGACTCTTCTACTAAATACTTTCACCTGCAGGCTAAACAGCCTACTAGAACTTTACACATTGATGAATAAAGAAAGTTTGATTGATTTATTTTTCACAAAAAAGGTTATCTGTTTCAGCAAATCCCCACTAAGGTTTCGGTTAATGCTTGCATCTCTGATATTTAGACTGTTTCATTTTCACAGCACATTTAGAGATGGAATTCTTTTCAAGAAAAAATAATTACGGTGTGAGAAATTATAATAAACTATTGCTTCAATTTAAAGCGAGTCTTTTGGAATAAAAATAACTTGGGAGTCTATCTTCTAATTCTGTGATTTTTGTCATTTAATTTTCTAATTACATGTAAAACACCCAAAAGGTTCTGTAGCTTGATTAAATTTCATTTTTGCGTTTACTTATATGGAGGGTTTGGTTTACAATAAATTTTGAACGATTCTCATTTTTTATAACAAAAACAGCCAATGAGAATTGTTCAAAAGAAACGCAAAAATAAAATTTAATCAAGCTACAGAACCTTTTAAAAGTTTAACCTGTAATAGCATTTTTATTTTTAAAATGTCCTACCTATGAGTACTACTCACTGAGTAGTTCTGATACAGTCGCTCTACGCAGCTAGTTTAAGGAGTTTATATTATCAAATTTGTATTCAGCATTATGTATAAATCACGAGACTGTATGATCTAGAAAATTAATTCATTTTGGTAAAATCAGATTTCTAAGGCTAAGAGCTGAATAACAGTCCATGAATCAAGAACTAATGGTTGAAGAAATAATATCAATTCTTATTATTAGTATTACGCCCATAAAATTAAAATTATTCGCTTCTTCTCTAATATTACTAATGCATTACCTTATCCACAGGTGTGAGCATGTGGAAAGTAGTTGTAGCAAGTTCTTTTTCAATTATAATTCATGAACGATATTCATATCTCTCTTTTATAAAGCAATATTCAATTACCACTAACTTTTTAAGGCTAGCGTACAATTTATATACTTCTTCATATTCAATTACAATTTCTAGTTATAATTTTTGTTTAAGAATTTTGATTGAAAGAAAAAGTTACCTTTGAAAAGATTTCATTCTCCACATAGAAAACCAACTCTTATCATTCATGAATTAATGGTGAATTTTCTCAGTTGACCAGAAAAGGGTTATGACCTGAAGAGAAGAAGTACCTTGGTTTTGAATTCAAAGAAAATCTCTTTTCCGCATTGAATCCATATTTTTTTTGTTTTTATATTCATTGAATGAATATTATTCATCAATAATTTTTTTTTAACCCTCCTAGGCCCAAGCATAGAAAAAAACTTTAAATTTTGAGAACTTTTTTGTAGATTAATTAGTGAGGCAAATTCAAAAGACATTTAGTTAGTTGCTAGTAGTTCGAATTCTCTTCTCACTTTTTTTGTCGATGCTATGAGCCTTCTAGTGAGATGTAACAATAATGTTACTGTGGGCCTAGGAGGGTTAATAAAAGTCAACCAACTAAAAAGTTAGTTAATTATATCCCCTTATTATTATGTAGGATTGAAAACTTCATTTCTATTATTTTCATAATAAAACATTTTTTTTATTTTCGTCATTATCAACACCCATATGCGAATGAGTCATCGATTCATCATCTAGTCCAAATTTTGGTGTAATACTCATCCTGAGAAGATGATTCAAGGTCGTACATCTGATCATTACTATGCTTCTTTTTTCACTATGCTCAACGTAGGTTTATTAGACATTACTATTATATTCACAATGGTATTGCTCTACGAAAAAATGTAATTTTGCTATAACTAGAATCTTGCCATCGAAATAATGTATATCTTTCGAGTAATCACACTAAGAAAAAATGGGTTTGAGTAGGCAGCCATCTCTTGGTTGGTATCAAATGCATAATTCAAGCAATACGATTTAATGGCAGGATAATAAATACATTTGAAAAGCAAACTTTGTCTAATTCTAATTGATCTATTTTATGGAAATTAATATTAGCTGAAATTGCTTTAGAATTTTTCCAACTTCATATGTACTAATTATAAAAGGGCTTAATGAATATAATTCATAATGAATTGAATAATTAATTTTATGTGCAAAAATGTCTGCTTAACAATTAGGTTATATAATTGTCTGAAGTTATACATAAATGATCAAGTCTCGTTATTGAACCATTTCTGGATAAGTTTTTTAATCAAGAAAGTGAAGAGGCAATCATGTTCCAGCTATCTCATGAATCTAAATACAAGTTATCCATTTAAATTAATATTCATTAGTTTTCGTCATACTCAGAAGAATGTCAAGAGTTGGAGAATTAATTCCCCCCCCCACACCCCGTCAAGATTATTTTCTACACTGATAATCTCTACTTTTTGGGCGTTACTCTATGGCATACAAATATCCCTCTGAATCTATAGCTTTTTGATCATTTATGAGGATAAAATATGAGGCATCTCAAAGTTTTGAGCACAAACTTGATGAATTGATTTATCAATAGATTTAGAAGTGAGACCATGTTTAACGCAATTATTAGAACAGTAGTTAAAGATTTAGTTCAACTAGCTTACAACATTGGATCTAAGTCAACTATGAAGTTTAAATTGAAAAGAATTGATAAATCTGTAGTGATTTCATATAGAATTTAAATTGTATACTTATGACTGATAAGTAAAGCAGCCATAAAATTTTATAGTTAATTGTGTAAAAGGTTGTTAATCATATTTTAACCTTCAACTGGATTTGATTAATAGTGCAGATCGATTTTTGAATGAGTATTATTTAATCAAGACATAATTAACATGTTTATAGAGTCTTATTCATATGCCCAGATTGATCAATTTCTTAATTCAAAAATAGTGTTTTCGTCAATTTTGAATATGCGATAAAATTACTAGTAGGGTGAAACATAAAAATCATTTTTTTGAAAAATGTTCGTTGAATACTTACTAGTGTGGCAAAAGAACATATTTTAAACCATAATTCACCTTTCTTTTCCCTTAGAACTCTTTTTTAGAATATCTTACTCGAAAACCGTATTTTATATAAACTCGTAAAATATAAATCTAATGTCTAATTTTTTCATCAGAATATAATTGAAATAGTTTTTGATAGAATTCATTTCTATACTTAACCTCGGGAAAAATAGGTTGTACAATAGGGAAGTTTCTTTGCACATCATTGAAGATGGAAATGAGGGACTCCCAATCGACGGAATAATAATAATTGTACCAAGGGGTTTTTTGGACAAGAAGTTTCGGGAGTGGTTGAATCATTCCCTTCTTCAGTTGTCTTTGAAAAGGTTGAAAAAGTCAAAAGGGCAGCATTCACATCCCAAGGTTCCGTCGATAAATCACCCTCGTTCTCGTTCTAAATATATACCGTCTACCCCCATTATGTTTCAAAATTAGTAAAAGAAAATTTTTATTGCTGATGATACGGAATTTTGAGTATTGTTGTTTTCTAATCATATTATAAAGAATCAGTAAAAGAAATGGTTATTTTTCTTACTTTTGAAGCATAAAATTAAACATTAGATTATAAAAAAAACTGTTTTCGAGTTAGATACTCTAAAAAGAGTTTTAAGTGAAAAGAAAGGTGAATTAAGGTTTAAAATATATTTTTTACCATATTAAGTATTCAAAAAAAATATTTATGTCCCACTCTACTGCACTACGGAAGATAGAATTTCCTTCTTGGCACACCAAATACTTAAAGGTACTAATGTTGATTTTGAAATGTTAACTTTACTGTAGAACTAGACAATGGTTTATTGTGTAAAATTAGTAGGGAAGTAAGAATAACTGCAAACTTTCACAAAATAATAATTCTTCATTTTATTTATTGCTTTAATAATGCAAATTTCGGATATTTTCTGTTAACTTTTTATATCTGATAGTGATTCGCCCCGATTGAATAACAGTTTTTTAGTAGTACGCTACTAACTAAAGTAAAAATTACTAAAGATCTAATAATAAGGGCCATTAAGATTCATTTGTAACCGATTAGAATTTATAATAACAAGCTTAAAAAATCCCAATTTATCTCATTAATCGACCATTTTTATCAGATGACACATTTAATAATTAATCCTTCAAGCCAAAATAGCGAAAAATGTCTGCCCTAAAAATATATTCTTTAGTAAAAATATTTTTCTCCTATAAATTTTATTGGTCAATTTTATTTTTGTTTCTTTTTCAAGACAATGGTCAAAAATATGCTTGACAACCAAAGTATTCTCATCTTACAATAATAAAATTGTGGCAGCTCAGTTGATAAGTACAGAAATTGTCGTGATGTTAATCTTTCTGACTTTCCGTCCCAGAAACAACAATTAAATTTAAGGATGTTCAACACTTGAGATGCTAGTACATATCTTTGTTTAACCACCAGAAATAATTTCTGACCTATCCACACTTTGCCCTGCTGAAAGTAAATATTTTTTAAAGTAATGAAAAATGACGGCATTCAATATTTTTTGTTGTTGTTTAATCAATAAGAAAATAATGCAGACTATTACAGATTTCTCGCCCTAGACTCTAGAGTGGTGTTTATCTATAAATCATAAGGCAACTTCTTTATAATACAGTGCAGTTTTTCTTCACCAGATTTGTCCTTATGATTGCTAAACAGAAAAAAAATCGATAAAAACTGCATTTTGGTTGATAGGTTTATATCGAAATAATTAATTGCACAAAAACCAAAGTTTGTCTTTCAGATGAAAATATTTAAACATAAACTGTTTATCAAAAAAATATTGGCTAATGTTATATTAGGATGTACATATATTAATCGACATTTGGCCTTGTGGAAAGTGTACAGTCCATATTTTAAGAATGATAACTCCCATATGAAAGAATCCACTACACTTTACTTCCTTTTTTGATTGATAAAACGATAACCTTCGTCTGGAGTTTCATGAATTGTAGGCATAACATAGAAATAGTCAGATGTTGATTATTTATAAATTCTTCTTGGACTTTTAGCGAAGATCAACCATAGGTGCAAGACTTTAAAATAGATTAGACTTGATGATACATTAAAATTTTTAGACAGAATTTAGGGTCACTCGAATAATCCGCAGATTATTAACGTAGTCATGAAATTGATAATGATTTAGTCATTTTGACTATTTTTCTGACTTGATTTTTATTCCCGTTATACCCAATGCTCAAAGTATTTCTTGGAGCTTATCAATAACATTTCTTCTCGTATTTAATAATTATTCCCCTCCACTCTCAATATTTTGAGAACAGAATTTTTCATAAAAATGTTTGATTATACTTTAAAATCGATTAAAAATAAGGAACTAAGTCTAACTCTGATTAGAATAATTTTGCATTATTAAAGAATATTTTATGCTAAATCCAAAAGTCGATTTGCTTATTTTGATTTTTGTGGGATACTTGCTTCTCGAGATAATTGTTGCCCTTATTGGTCTTGAGCTAAAATTCTTTGCTTTTCACTACTTTTTAAAAATAGATTGCTAATTTGTAATGTAATTCACAATTAAATTTTATATATTTTTTCTAGAAAAACAAAAATCCAAGTCTGAAAGAAATGATTTGGCTATCAGTATTCTGCTATAACACAAGTTTATATCTTACACCTGGATGGTTATCCTCGTGCCAGTCTACCTCAAATTATTCTAGCCCTTCAAAGCAGACCTATTCGCCAATGCCGAATGGAAAGAATCGTCTTGAAACATTAGCTGAGGATAATCGATCAGAATTATCAGACTCGATTGTAGAAGATTCCGAGAGAAACGTCATCCAAATCAAGGATACTTTGGCCAAGTATTCTGATGAATATCTCAGCATGGCTATTGACCACTCTTTAGACGTGAGTACTCATCGAAATTGTAAAACCAAAAAAGTGTTGCGCATTAAATTACTTTTAGATAATTTTAAGAGATTATCGGGTGTCAATAACAAAGTTAATTATAATATTTTGAAAGTGCAAATAATACTCAAAGGTATTAATTATTAATAGTGTTTGTAATGAGAAGGAAATTTTTTGTCTCATTCTCAAATACAAAGAAAACAACACCTGATACTTTTTAATTGTAAAAGTACATTTTCTCGTTTGTGGTGAATATTTCTAGAGAGATATGCAATGCATATCAACTTCTTAACGGAACACTTTATTTATAATAAGTTACTCTTTTGTAGGTCTACCTAGTCTGTATTTTTCCAAAATACTTTTTCTTCAATTCCTTTCATCTAAAAGTTATAAATAAATGGGTTGAATTTCGAATATAAAAATACTCCTTCCGCTACATATTAATTAAGTAACTTTTTAATTCATTCATGAAAGCGTAGGCGAATTTGAAAAAAAAATTTATAAATGAATAAAATGCTCTCTGATATAATCAATAGTGAAAGATATTTGAAATAGGTAAATTATATTTTTGAAAGGATTCAAAGGAGTTTTAAATTCTGTTTCATAATTCAGTTTTCCAAACAAAACTCGAAAGCATTAAGCAAACAAATAAAAAAATGCAAACGTTAATATTTTCAAAGGTCACAGGCTGTTAACCAGCTAACGTAAATTGAATGAATATTTTTATCCTCACAGGTATTTTGAAATCCTAAATTGATCAATGTTTATCGTATTCTTGTATTATGAATTTATTGCGGTTTCACAGGAAATCTTTCAATTTGCACAATAATATTACATCTAACTCTATTCTCATTATTAGGGCTACCAAAAATATGCATACTTTTCAGGAAAATATGCACAATAACCTTAGAAATATGCAAAAATACAATTTTTACCGTGTTAAAAAACGTATATTATTTTGCAAAATATGTAAAGAAGGAAATATTTCTGTCTAAAATATGCAATATTTAGAGAAAAAGATGCATTTGGTAGCCCTACTCATTATAGACTTTGAGCTAAGAAATACCATTTTGGCTAAGTCTAATAAAAATATATAAAATTAATTTTCTATGGGGTAAAAGGTCGCCTAAAATTAGAAATTTCTTTATAAAAATGTTGAGCTTATGTTGAGAAAACTATCAATGGTAGGAAAATAAATATCTTTCTTGACTAGACGAAGAAGGTTCTATGATTAAATCTGACAAATTCAGTTGTTTTTGTAAGAGTTATTAGCGGACGAAATTCAGAGATAATTTTCTAGATATAGATGGTTCATAAACTGTATGCTTTAAATGGCGCTTAGGGATAGAAAAAGGGGCTTAGAGTTCGGCATAAGAAGCTTATAGATAAAGTAGATAGGAATATTATTTATCCTAGATGCTAAAATGTGTTTTAACTGATATAAGATATGTTATAAAACTTGTACAGTATAAACTGTTGCCTTAAATTTGTTTCTGAATTTTCTAGATCCTCAGGCCACATTTATGGTTCTTCCTCTTCAACAAGAATACAGAAACACTAGACTCGATAGACGGCCCAGAATACGGAGCAATCAATGAAGAAGTCGACATATGGCAAGTGAACCTGTGCGCAACGCTAGACACAATCTACACTGCCGTCCATGCAAACAAAGAGTTGACATCTAAGAAACTCAACCCTCATACTGAGTCGATAAGTAATCTGGACAAAAACTCGGGTCCTACAGATTCTGGTGTTGCTATTGATAATCAAATGAATAGAATTAATACACTACGTGATTATGAATGCAGTGATTCTGAAGAGTCAAGCCAACACAATGTAAAAGTGAGCCTCTCGAAATTTATGTTCGAAAATAATTTTTGATTACATCCTTGAATAATCCAAATATCCATAGAAGGCTATTCTTAACACATTTTAGATTTTCTCACAAGAAACCTCGAAAACTGATCAGTTCAGAGTAATCTTAACTGAATATGATATATCTCGGTTAAAGAAATTATTTATAACATTTAATAGAAGAAATTCTATTTGTTGAAAAGATTTTTTATTTTTACCAAGATCGTTAGGGCCTGTATTTAGAGATACTAAGTATGAATCGGAGTTGAAGCTCAAAAATAGAATTTGGCCAGTTTTAAAATTCATAAAAAAATTGTATTTTTTTTTTCTTCTTCATTTACGTAAAATTATATATTTAATGATAAATGTATTGAAAAATCAGATTTCAGGTAATGTGTAAAAATATGCATTTGTTTTCGAAAATTTGAATATTTTTTCTTTGAAGTAAAACTACGAAGAACAAAATAGCAAAAAATATATATGCAATTGGTAACACTATATATTGATTTTTGAGAGAACCAAAATTCTATGTGCAAAAATGTCGATTCCTCCGCTCGAGACCACGAAAAAGTTCCTGTGAAAAATAATCAGATAAATTCAAATCATATTTTAATGGTTATCTAATGACAAATATCAGACTTTTTTTCATGTATATAGATATTTATTTGTGGCAAATAAAAATAATTTTTCCTATAAAAAGTACTTCAAAATCCAGTTAAGTTATCACAACTACACTAGCTGGTAGAGATGCAGAAAATATGCCTTTAACCCTCCTAGGCCCACAGTAACATTATTGTTACATCTCACTAGAAGGCTCATAGCATCGACAAAAAAAGTGAGAAGAGAATTCGAACTACCAGCGACTAACTAAAGAAATTTTAGTCTTTTGAATGACATCTCTTTAGCACCTCAATAATATTAGTTTTAAAAATTACAGCTGTTTGAAATTTTCGAATTTGCCTCACTAATTAATCTGCTACAAAATGTAAAGTTCTTCTATGCTTGGGCCTAGGAGGGTTAAATATATATTTATATTTAATTATTGAACTTATTAGAAAAATCTTATTTTAAGGAGCCTCAAAAAAGAATCACGTGGAACTAAATTTAGGCATGTCTTTCAATTCTTGTCACGTTCCTCAGCGTCATTTCAAATCTAAGATTATAATAAACCTTAAACAGCTAAAAAATAATCTCTTTGGAGGTTATTCTATAAAATATTTTCAATTAGCTTACTTACTTAATTTAAAAAAATTCTTAATTCGGGTAGCCTAATAACAAATTCAAAATTCTTTCGAGCTGGAAGTTGTATTGTTGCCTGTGGGAAATGACAAAAACTTTATCTTCTCTCCACATTAAATACATTTCTACAAGGTTAACACGTTTACATGGTGTAAGAAGTCTTTCATTAAAGGATTAGTCCATAAAATTAGCATTTGACCTTGGAGATGTGTTTTTGAACAATTATGCCTCTAGCATCAAGTAATTTAAGAATTTGCTATTTGCACAGTTCTTGAATTACATAGAATATCAAAAATGTACATGAATGTGTTAATTTTGCATAAGCTAGAATAACAAGTGAATCGGATAGTGTCCAATGGATTTAGAAATTCAAGTAGACTTTCTTCTCTCCTTTTTATAACTCAACCTTTCTCCTCATATTTTGAAACAGAATTCATTTACTATCGAATTACAAATGTAAAATGGTTGCAAAATTAGTTTGAAACTTAATGTGATCATTCGAGTAGAGGACTTAGACTAGACAACTTCTAAATGTTCTTAAAATGCTATCAGTTTTTTTCTGAGAATTCCCAAAACAACTTTAGGAAGGGAATATTTGGGCTGTTTCGTCCTAATTGGATTTTTGGGACTATTTTGATTAGTATCGTATTAGTAATTGTTAATGTAATGGTCAGTCAAATGGAATAATCAACATCGTGTTGGTCGAAGTATAATCATGTTATGGTAAAAATGTTCAAGACGAAAATTTCTTCTGAATTTGCCTCACTAATTAATCTGTAAGAATATTCTCAAGATTTCAAGTTTTTCTATGCTTAGGCCTAAGCGGATTAAATTAAAATTATACGAGCATACAAATCTGCGACGCTCAACACACCTTTGATAACTCACTTTGACTCCTTGTTTAATATCTACTGGATGAATAAATTCAATTATTTGACAAAATTTTATAATTTTTAGATTATAAGTATCTCAAGAGTTCAAGTTACTGAAATACATTTTCTTTTATTATTTTGTTACTTTTTGATAGGTTTCGCTATCATCTGAGTAATCTTCATAATATTTGAAACAATTAATTCTTAGCTAGTTTTTCATCGTAACAAAAGAATGAGATTTCAAAATTGTTCACATTCTTTTATGCTTGGATATGCTAAAAGAGACCTCAGCTTGCAATATATATAAAATATGAAATAATTAATGGTCTTACATTATTTTTATGAATTTTTTGTTTTATATTTATTTGCTATTGCTTGTTGTCCTAGAAATCACCAGAGCATCACAAAGTTTTTTTTTGAGATATTTCTTAAAAGACTATCAAAGCAGCATCTAATTTCTGCATACGGATCCGCCTTTTCATTTGATAAGGTGAAAATATCTTATTTCAAAATTTGAGGGATTATTATCTCAAGTTTTAATTCAATTAAATTCCTATCATTGAAACCTTATCTTCAATCGGAGAGTTGATTCTGATCTACATTCTCAAATACCAAAGGCCCAATAAAAATAATGTGATGTTGAAAACTCGTTTTTCATTTTTGTAAATTTAATAACGGATAACAAAAATTGTACCAGAGAAAAATTGGCTAGAGTATCATATTTTTCTGACATTTTTCTATAAAAATGCTATAATTATTGAAATATCCTGAATCTATAAACTCTATAAGGTCTTAAAAGATGCATGTACTATTTTGTTATGCTCTGGTGATTACAGTATGAGTGATAGAGTCGAATGTATGTTTTTGTCAAGGGTTAACTATTGAATTATATTTTCCAATACCTCTTAGGACGTGGCAATGCGCAAGATGTCTCCATCCTTCACCTCATCCTCCTCAAATATATCGAACAATATCAAGTTGCTGACAAACTCTACCGCCAAGGTTGAAACAGTTTTCTGGAAACGTCTTTTTGCCAACATTTTCTATCAAATTATAGATGCAATTATTAAAAATGGTAATTAATGTAGCTCACATTCTAGCATAGCTTTGCTTATCGTTATTATGCATTCTTATCGCAAGACATACAAGATTATGTTAATACAAAAGTATTGATGGATTCTCTGATTTTACCACAAGAAATCCTAATAACATGACATGTTATGGAGATGGGCTGTCGAGAAATGTTGTCTATCGTTTTTTTAATTTCAGAGCGTGTAGTATTTGACAATTCACAAGGACAGAAGCTGAAGTATTCCACAAAGTGGCTCAAAATGTGGATTAACACTCATCGTTTGGATAAACATGCGAGAATTCTTTCAACCCTATCTGATATTGCAACGATCCTTACAACACCGTACAAGACTCTCAAAGTTGTGAGTTCAAAACTTGGATACAAAGTATCACAACCATATAAAAATGTATAGTTTATTCACTCTTGAATTATGTTTGATTTATCAGGCCAATACTTCTCTACCATTCAACAATATTTAACCTATAGAAGGTTTTTAATCCATGTGCGAAATAATTAGGACAGTAAGTTTTTGAGTTTTAATTAGTTTACTCAAACTATTAAACGCTTGTTTTACTGATAGAGTGCTGAATGATAAAAAATACGAATTTTATTAAAACCCAATGTAAAATTTCTTTTCAGCACGGATGGAATAACCTTCGCAAGGCATTTCCAGATGTTCATTCATCATTCATGTATTTGATTTTGAAGGAGTTTGAAGACCCCTTTCGAGAGAGCTTTGAGCAAGACTTTGAAATAGATTCATTGGATAAGACCTCCAGTGAAGAAGATCGTAAGTTTAACATTTTATCGCATTCCACAACACATTGGTGGAAAATAACTCAAATGACTCATTTAACTCATAACAGATCTAAGATTCTTGTATCTAATACATCTAAAATTATTTTTTTCATAGAAGAATGAAGTGTTCTTAAAAATCTCATTTGTGACCTGAAATAATTACTTATCATCCAAGCATGATTGAAGAAGGGAATTCTTCCTAATTTTAGTGAAATATATTCATATCGATGGTAAACAGCACAGTGGTAGTTATTATTATCATCGTTTTAACAATACCGTAGCGTTTATTTACTAAAAATGCTTCAATATTTCTCTATTTTTCGATAATCATTAATCCATGGATTAAATTTAGTTTTTAGTATCTATTGGGAGCATCTTACCTACAGTAAGTTTGACTAAGAGAAAGCCTACTGTCTCCGTTCTGGGTTAAAACCGAAAAATGGTTATTTTGAAGAGAAAATTAATTATATTCTTAGATTGAAATCTTTACATATTGAAATGAGAGATTGATTAAATTTTTGCATCATTTCTCCATTCAAAATGTAGAGTAAATTTTTAAATTAGATACATCGGGATATATTAAGTAGAATATCTCTCAAAATTGAATAGGTAAAACAGTCACTTCGTTTCTTCAAAGCTTGATTTTTTAATTAGACGTTTCTCAAAAGGAAAGTATAAATATTTATTGGACTATTCTTATTGGCTTTCAGATTATAAAATTTTAAAGACCAACCAGTTGAAAGGATTTAAAAAAAATTGAACTCAATTTCCCTTGAAAGAAACGACTAATTACAGAATAGAGTTTTTTTTAATTTAGATTTTTAAGTTGTCTACATGAAAGAGATTGCTTCTGTTTAGCTTGGGTCCTTGATTTTAAAGGCTGAGAATCTTTTCAGAGCTTGGGAGGATCACTGAATTTTATTTACATTGTCCCTCAAAAAGCTGAATTCGATTTTGTTTCTTGTGTTATGAATCATAATTAATGATGGTGGTTTAAGGCTCTTTTTGTTTGATAGGATCATATATGATGCAATTCTTCTTATCCAAATTAGAAAGATATTATATTTTTAAATCAATTTTTTTTAAATTGATGTAGCCTCCGCATGTTGTTAAGAATTTTTATTGAAGGCGTTCAATCTTTTCACTTAGTTTAGATACAAGATTTGGGATTATACTAGCTCCAAACTCAAAGTGAGACAGTATTAGTGGTTTTTACAGCCTAATTCAGAGTATTTTATTAAATGTTAAATACTCAAACAGAAGGTCTTCGTTCTCATTTTCTTAGGCATGTAGAACAGTTGACTGAGTGTTGTTATGGAGCGTACCTTCTGATTTCGTTTACCAACATGATTTGGTTTTTTTTTCAAGTATTATCAGCTTAGTTTTCTCGTCGTTTAACGCAGAGACTTTCTTATAAATAAGAGCTCCTTCGTTGTGAGTTCATCCAGCTGTGATATTTTGATTTGACTTTGAGGTCATCAGCAAACTTGACATTTATTTTTAATTTGACCTTGGCAAGGATTAGTAAAAATAAAATTGATGGGCCGATACAGGATCCTTGTGGAACTCCAAATGCAATGTGGACTTCATGATGTGAACCAAATGGTGTGGCTGTTTTACTGGCCGTTTTAACATATTCGCGAATAAGATAGGCATGTGGGTGAACCTTTTCGAAACCCATTGTTGAGAACGAAAAATAAGGATATTAGGGGATTTAAGTCTGCTCAGTTTCATGACGAATTCTGATATTTTTTTGTGAGTAATATTAGGTTTTATAGTTTTTATGAACCTTAGACGGCTAATCCAGTATATTTCCAGGGAGGGATTAGTTTTCTATACCTTTGACGTCTGCTGATTCATGTAGGACAAATTAAAATCGAAAATTTACTTTCTCTTCGCTGCTTTCTCAAAGAAGTTTCAGTTAAATCCAAGATGATGGATATGGTTGTTATACTGGAAACGAATTCAACCTTTTAAAATAGCTTGACAAACTATCAAGGCGATTAAAAAGCAAATTTGAATAGATAACAAGATTTTTAATACTCAAATTATTCCAAGTTTATGAATACATTTGCCTATTAAAATCTTTAAGGACTGAACATAGTAGTTTTTCATGAAAGAGTTGAAACACCTAATTTCAATTCCTCGCAATAAAGTAAGGAAGAAAATAATTGTTGATATAAATCTTGTTATAATTTTCAATTCTCAAACTGAATAAACTTCTTTTCGTCAAGTCTCTGAAGAGGAAGTGAAGGGTAAATTTACTATTTTAATTTTTTTGCTCAATGTTCATTTGCCTATAATTGAAAATATTATTATACTCATTGGCAATGCTATAATATCTTTAATATTAATAATAATTGAGGACGGATAAGAGTAAAATCTAACCCTTCATCAAAGCTTATGAGTAGAGCAACCTATTGGACTTGAATGGAAATTTCCTTGAATTAGAAATATACCATTCGGTCATTTCACAGCTTGAATGTACTCTGTTCTGCCATTCGGGGAGACCCTTTGATGCCAATAGTTTCTTTGAACCTTATGACTGTTTTTTTGTAGGTATGTACAAGTAAAATCCTTCGACTGAGATATTTATTCTCAGAATTAACAAAGATTAGCAAAAATCGCTCAGTTTGAACTTCGTCAAGAATGACTATTTACTTCATTCATTCAAAGTATGCAGGATACGCTATATAGACCAGCACGTTAAATCTTTAAAACATAATTCTTCTAAAAGTCCACTCAAAATAGTAAATCCAATGAGAAGCGATCAAAAAGAAGTAATCCAAGTTTTCATTTAAGCTGTATTTTCCCAAAATAAGCTGCGGTATGACTTTATCAGGAGGAATTTTTACACTCTTGAAAAATGAACTAAAATGGGTTGCTCTACTTATGAGCTTGACATTTAAACGATGCCAAGAAAATATAATCTAACACTCCATGTTAGCTTATTCTCATTAAAAGCTGGATTAATTCACCCATTTGAGAGAATATTTACCATATCATTCTGTAGAGAAAGAGCTTTCAGGATCACTTTGTCGAATTTTCTTTCATTTTATTTCATTACGATAAAAGTCCTATCGAATGTGGAAAGGATTTCTTTCTTCCTCAAAATATTCCTGCAGGTCGAAATCTAATCTTATTGGCTGACTGAAAATGACCAATAAAATTAGAGCACACTACACAACTCATTGTGTATTTCTTTTCTGATGAGTGTATTCATTTGTCCATTAATCTCTATTTAACTTCTCTAAATCAAGACTTGAAAATTCCAAGGGTGTTATTGAAACACTATGTTGTCGCGGATAAGCCCATAAAATCGTTTTCATTAAAATCGAAGAATGATTATTATTTGCGATTAGTCAAATCTTAAATGGAAAAATGCAATAGCCTTAAATGAGTTAAATATTAACTCGAAACTGACCATATGTCATTTTTTTAAAGTAAAAATGTTTATCTGACGACTTTCGATTGAAATTTCAAAGCCTAAAGATTTGACATTAGATATGTTCTCAAAGAGTTGGGAGCAATTAGATTCCGACCATTAGGACGATTGTGCTGTCTCTGAGTTGTATTGCGCTGGTTATTCTTTGGAAAAAATTATGTAGAAACACTGAAAATATTAATTTTTCTAATTTGAATATCAGCACATTGATTCATTCCTATAATTCTGATCAGGATTCACTCATTAAACTATCAGAGACATCCGATAGGAATGAATCAATGTGCTGATATTCAAAATAGAAAAATAATTTTTTTTAACGTAACAGTGTTTCAGAATAACCGGCGCAATCCAACTCAGAGACAGCACAATCGTCCCAATGTTCAGAGCCTAAAGATTGTAAAAAACTACACTCGCAGCAATTTCCATTGAATTATTATGGTGCATCACTTGAATTTACTCATACAATCTCTCGCCGAGAATAGTATAACAAGTTAATAATTCATTTTATTTGTAGCTGCAAACTCAGCCAAACTGAGACTAGATTCAATAACTAATAAGGAACGTCTCTTTCCCGCCTCGCAACCTTACAGAAAGATGAAAGATAGCTCATCGAGTAACATCTTCAACATTCTCGCAAACTGTCCAATTGATGATCCGGCCACGATACTAGAGACGTACGAAGCTAAATTGACCATTGACTACTTAGATAAGAAGTACTCGAATCATGATCCTCCGATAACCTTTAGGTGGAAGAACTTCCTGCAGAACAACAAGCCGCAGAAGATTCTGCAGAGTGCAAAGAACAACATGATGAACTTCCAGCCGACCCCGTCGAGTCCGTTTATGCCGGGAACGCCAAAGTCATCGAGAACACCAGTTACGAGAGCGAATAGAATCGGACTTATTGACCAGGGCTGGAGGAGTCTTCAGCGCCAGCCGTCCAAGGTTAACTCCAGGGGGAATCACCTTGACAATTCGATCACCTCGCTGAGAAACGATAGTGATATGGTGAGATGCTAAAACTATATTTTTTCTTTTGATTCATTAATCGCGAAAAGATATATATTTTTGATTATTATCTGCTCTTTCTGTTTGTGGTAAATCATCATTTTAGCCTTAACATTTTTCAACTATGTCCACGTTATGGCGTATAACTAGGGATACCCAAAAATTATTAAAGATTAGGCATTGATTTTAAAATTTGTCTAAAAATATGTGAAAAATATTTAAAATATGGATATTTTAATGCAATTTTATTATTCCAAAATAATTATTACAGGTAGATACAGGTCAGCATGCACGAACATTGTTGAAAATCGTGTTATAAGATTTTTGCGAGATTGAGGTTTGATAATGCATTGCACCAACAGTGAATAAAAGGAGATTAGTAGAGCTTGTCCCTTTAAATAACCTTCAATGATCCAAAATGATTTGAATTTTTTTCAATTTCAAAGATGTCACATTTTTAGAAATTTGCGAATATAAATTCATACCTGCTCGGAATACAATCTCGAGTCCAAATGTTAATTTTTTCCTACAATCTTATTAGCTATCTTGGGGAGAAAAAAAGTATAATAACACTATTTTCAACAATATTCGTACATGTTGACCTTATCTACCTGTATTTAGAATTAGACTTTCTATTGCTTTCAAGGTGTTTCTAGTTTTGAAGCCATTAAACTCAAAATTCATCATAAAACATGTGTAGTTAGCAGCGTGAAAAATACATTTAGGACAGAGAAATTGGATAGGTTCAATTTAAAGACTCTTCTAAAAAATAATCAAACTCTTAAATTTGGACAAAATCTTTCAATGGTTGTAAATTCGAATTTGCTTAAAAATGATTTGAGAATGAGAGAATATCAATTTAGGTTACATTTCTTCTCAGGAAAATGCACTTGGTTGTAGGTTTACGATTGCATAATTTTCTATCATAATTAACCTCAATTTGATGAATTTGGAAGTAGATTTGTCAATTACAATGCCATGGGAAAATTCAATAATCAATAATGAAAGGTTTTATGGAGAATGGTGTTAATCGTTAACGGAATTATTTTGGCCTAGTGCATTACGATAAACTAGTCTATGAGTCTGTTACAAGATTATTTCTCGCAATGAAATCCATATTAAATATTGGATTATTCCAGATTATTATAAATAGTGTTGCTACTTCAAAGTAGTTTCTTTATTAATGGAATAATCGTTTCGTATGTGAAAAATTGTTTTTAACATGAGATAAATTTATTTCTAGATCGATATGGACTTTGAGAAGATTGAATCGAGAATCGCTGAAGAGCCCAGACTTGATTTCTTCCCTCCAAAGATGAGCAGAGAGGATATAAGTCGATCGAATCTTCATCGACAAAATTCCAAGGAATCCAAATTTCCACAAAGGTGTACTACAATGGAGGATATTGTAGGCATCTTTAAAATTATCCTAAAATATTTATTCTCTTACAGGAATTTATATCGTTAGACGAATTAGTAATTAATATTAGCTCCTAATAAAAAATGTTGAACCTTCATAATTCAAACTGAATATAGAACTAACAGAATTCACTATTTACATCAAAATAAAAAAAATTATCAATGAAGGGTGTTGAAATAAATCAATTAACTTTCAAGAAAGTCTAATAGCCAAGACCAATGTTATCGAAATTAACTTGTTCATCGTCTAGTAACTTAAAATATACAGACTTTTTTAAAAATCCTCTCTTCCTCAGATTGATTTAGAGTTTTAATGATTGATTCATTTATTGCTTATGAATTAAATTTCTAGTGACATTGAATCCGAAAATTTGCAAATATCTGAGTTCTAGAATTAAACGAATATTTTCGTTTCACATCGAGATTTAATATTTTTGTTCTGACTACATTTTGAGAATGTAGCATTCATACACAAAACCTTCTCTTAGATAGAATTCTTGAAGCGTTTTCACATCTATTTTGTTAATAATATTCTTCAAGTTTGTTATTAAATAATTTCGAAATTACTGAAAACAATAAATGACTTTACAAAGAAAGAATTGCGTAAATAATTTTTTCTATTTCCAGACAAACGTCACAAACCATTCGAATTTCTCTCCACTCGCGAAGAATCCAAGATATCACTCGACCAACTCATTGGGCACAAAGAATAACCTTGACGAATATTCCCTCAGTGACCTTGAGTCGGTTAGTGCCATAACGTCTGAGAATACGAACCTGACTAGGAATCGCTCGAAAAAGTTGTCGCTCAGTCGTGTCTCCTCTCCCAATCCAAGGAGCAAGAGTCATGTCAACTACACTACGGACTCAACGATAATGCGAGGGTAAATATCATTATCTAGTTTATTATTTAGAACATTTCAGGGGTTTTAAGATAATAATCAGCAGGAAAATAGAGCTAATAAAGTAATTTTTTAATTACTTGAATACAGAAATACTGTAATTAGTTATGTTCCCGTAAACAACTTATTACGTTTAAAATATAAATTCATTCCAACCAAAAATCATCAGTTCTTCGTATGGAATGAAATGTTTTATGAAGTTTTACAAATTCTTAAAAAATCATCTGCTAATAGTTAGGGCTCCCATATTTAGCATATGTTTAATGTTGTTCCTTCTATCAAGCTAATAATAAATAACTATTCAAACATTCTCTAGATATCTTGGTTTAGGAGTTAGAAAAGCATATTTATCGCCAAAAAGTATTTAGCATATTATCGAGAATATTGAGATAAATAAAGCATTTCAGAGGTCTTAAGGTATTAATTAGCAGATATATTGTGCTAATTTATTTTTTTGAAATTGCTTGTCAATATAATTAATTTGGATTTTTGATTTAAACATTAGACTGGCATGGAGTTTTATTTTAAGCCACTATTTAAATCAAAATGAAGTCCTACTGAAGAGACCTGATAGGTTGAAACATGTCTAGGAATAGTTCTTGCCATATTTCAAGTCATTAATTAAAAATCTACATGCA
>KL567047.1:35122-45241 GCA_000715275.1 Gyrodactylus salaris
AGATAGAAAATAAGAATTTTATTATTCACGGAACCCTGGGATGGGAATGCTGCTTTTAGACTTGTGAACCTTTTCAAAGACAACAACTTATGCATGACTAAGGTTTTTGACTGTGTGAATATGCTATTTCAAACTACTCCATTAGAAATATCCTTACTTTAACTTAAAATTAATAATATATGCAAGGAATCGTATGATGAGCAAAATAATCTTATTTTTTCTAGTTATTCTAGAGACATGGGTGTTCGATGTTTCTATTATCTAATTAAAGATAAACCATAATATGCCTAATTTCCTCGAAGATGTTAGCAGGTTGCTGACTTAGAGTCATGCTGTGGAGTGAAATAACGACGTTTGAATAGGTAAATAAAAAGTTTTTTATTTCGTCGGCTCTCATCAGACCTTACACCGACATAGATATTTATATAGGAGAGAGGTTTGATAACCTGCTCATTCTGGCCAATCATTTTCGGGTGTGTCCGAGTCCTTGTCCTAGGCCAATCACACGTCGGTGTATGCTGTTTGGTTTATGCATAGCCCTCTGTCCGGTTTGAGAAAAGAGACTATGAGCTGCGTGTTTTCATGTTAGAGAAATGAAGAAAAGGTTTAGAAAATAGCCACTTATATACGCCTCAGATAAGATACATAGGTTGAAATTTCACCTGAGAAACAAAAGTTGCAACTAATGAATATTAAAAGGGATAAATAAAATCATGGGGGGGCACTATCAACATTATAATTTTGATTAAATTAGATAATTACAGTAGCTATAGGAATACAAGAGAGGATTGTTTATAAAATCTCATTATTTTTTTAAGAAAATCCTCGTTGATATTGCTCCTGGAAAGAAATGTATTTTTTGTAATTATTAGGGCTCCCAAAAGGCATATTTTGTTGTACCTTCTATCGAGCTATTACTGAATAACTATTCAAAAATGGTCTAGATATCTTGGTTTAGGAGTTAGAAAAGCATATTTTAGCATATTTATCGCCAAAAAGTATTTAGCATATTATTGAGAATATTCAGAGGTACTAATTAGCAGATTTTCTTCACTGAAGAGGCTTCTCATTAAAATTTATATATTTTGGTCGAGTTCATTATTTAATGCATGATCGTTCTAAAAAGAAAGCATATTTCTGGTATAAAAGGATATTATTTCCAAAATAAAATAATATTTTTTAAGCATATACATATTCTAAATAAAGCATATTTTCTGGGAGCCCAAGGAATTATCTATAATTATTATTATAGGCCTTTTCTACAAGAGAACTTGATTTTCGAAAAAAATCTCCAGAATGCAAATTTTTCTCAGTCTCATTCGTGCGGAAAAAATTCAAATATCATTTCTAGATATATCATTCAAAGATCCAGATCTTAGTTTAAAATCCACTGACTTCCCGTTTTCTATGGAAAAAAACGAGAATTTTTCGAAATCAATTTTATTGCAACTTCGTTAATTTTTCAAGGTACACAGTTTGGCATCTCCCGATTTTTTTTATTTTTTATCCAAAAAGGCGGATTTCGAAAAAACTGAGGAAGCCATTTTGTTTAAAATACAAAAATTCGTGAAGATTCAGTGTTTGAATTTCGCTATGGCATGCTAAAAGAATGAACATTTTCAGGCCTCTAGATTGATATTTGCTTCAGATTTGTAGCTCAATACTTGATCGAGTTATGTATCATTGAACGAATAAGTAACTTGAAATCTTGGGGGAAATACCAAAATCGAATTAGAAAGGAGACCATTTTAAAGTACAAAAGAATCTATACATTCAAGATTAGTGTGGGCAAATTAAATGAAACTCAAATTTTATGACAAGCATCCTTTTTTGGTTCCTTCTTAAGATGTCAATAGTGCGATGAACTATTTTCTTCAATAATTTTAATCTTTCACCGTATGTAAGCTCAATTTTTATTTATTTTCCCATTTTTATTTTATTAAATCATCTAAATTTTCTGAAGGACTTATCATAAGTTATGTCAAAATGTATTGCCATAATTTTTTACCCTTAAAGCCCCGGTGTTGCTCCTGAGCAACATTGACTTTTCTTATCGTTATTCACATATCCAAGGTCGTAAAACATCAAGACACATCATTTTGAAGAAGAGTTTGAAGGCTTTTTGATTATATAGTTTAGGTTATTCATTCATGTATTTGAAAAAAAGATATTGGCCATCGAATTTTGAAAAATTCTGAAAACCCTATAGCAACTATATTTTGTAATTTTGAGTTTTACTATTTTTGTCATCTTGCGTAGTAGAAGACTTAACATTTGCACAATAACAAGAAACAATTATTATATTTTATTGACTGTATTCTATTGAAAGAGGCAAAAGACCTCATTTATCTTCGAAGAAACCGTGAATATCTCCCAAACTAAATATTCTCAAAACCAAAAAGTTCTTAAAATTTAATTTTTAGCCTAGTTTACCTGTAAAAATAGGACTTTTCATTTAATTGTAGAGTCGGGTCTTAGAGGGTTAACGAATATCTGGAGAGTACCTCAATGATAAAATAAAGAAAAGTTTAGCTATTTTCTAAGCCTCCAATCAATAATTATAATTTCTTGACAAACTTTTATCATTTTTCAATAAAACATCATGTTTAACGAAGAATCTTGATATGTAACGGATGTTAAATGTAACTAACACAATGATTAAGTTGATAAGTTGGTTAATAAAAAACTACGGAGTTGTTATTTTCTACTTTTTTTTCTAAAATGAGTAAAAAGTTTCATAATACAATTGGTAGGGAGAATAAACAAAAAATAACTATCATATGAGACAATAAAAGATGTTCGTTGAATATTTTTATTTTCGCTCATAAGGGATGTGTGGAGTAGAGCGCTCTCCCTTTGTTAAAAATAATGAATTTATTACAGAAAACATTAACTGAAAAAAATGAGGGCAGTTAGTTCTCATTATGGAAATGCTATTCAGAGGGAAACTTGAAATTTGAATGTGAATCATTGAGTATGGCTACTTTGCAATGAGAATTATGATTTTATCAATGCATCTATCTAAGATCTCTCCTTGATCTGTAGTCGGGATATGCAATTGACCAGTTCAACATTCTATAAATAAGAGCTACTGATTTTCATTCCAAACATCTCTTCTATGAAAATGAGATTCGGTGCCCATTTGAGTAGCACGGGTTGGATATTTCCTTGGATACTTCGTGAGGGACCATGATTCGTGCAAATTCGTAGTGAAATAATGATTACACACAGAAAAAAACAGGGGGAATTATTTTTTGATATTTCTTGTGAAGAATCAAGTCTGCTGGTTCATGCTTGATCATGCCTGTTTTTCGAGTTACGTCAACAAAGTATTCAAAAATGTATGTTTTGTTGTCTCCGAGTCGGTCGTAGTGAGAATAGATGTGATTATGAGTTCTGATAGGAAGAACCGCCTGGTTTATCAAGATATTGATTAAATAAATCAATTAAACATCAAACGGAATGATTTTAACAAAAAATATCAGGTGTACTTATTCTATTTTCCGCACAAAAACCTTTCTTGTTTCTAATTAGATTTCAAAGTTTAACTTTACATGCGATATGTTCTCAGAGAGTTAGAAGCCGTTGAATTTTGAGCATTTGGGCGATTGCCATCTCTCTGAGTTGTATTGGTCTAGTCATTCATATTTGCGAATATTTATGCATATTTGCGTCAATTTTGAATGTTTTCAATGTACATGAAAAATAAATTTTTCTCAATCTAAAATTCTTCACTTTTACGGCAAAAAGTTTAGTTTTTTAATTTTTATGAATCTTCTGATAAATTCACCTTAATTAATAAAATAGAGAATTAAAAAATGTTGCTCCTCGTACCCTACTCAACACCGATATAGACCTATTAATGTATATTTCTCATGATCTGGACTCGACTGTTCTATCGTATGTCAAGATGTACTATTATATAATATTTAAATGCATTTTCCCCCTCAGAATACACCAGTCTGACTGGCTATACTCTTGAAAATGGAGATGTTTATTTCCCCACAAAGACACTTGTGTTGAAAAGCCCATTGAACGCAGATGTCAGCTCTAATACCCTTCGATCTGTCAGTCAGAGTGTACGGCTAACACCAAAGAATTATGGATCTGAAGACTTTTACCAGGTAAGAAAATATAAACTCTAGTATCATAATACTTTAAGCTATCGTGACCTTTTGGGCGATTTCTCAACACCAGTACAAAGAAGTTCATATAACCAGAATTATTAAGAATTCAATGAATTTCTCTGCTAATGGCGTAGTCATTTCTGTTCAAAAAGCTTCTAATAAGCTAGCTTTGGTAGTCATTTTTTCTTTGGCTTGAACGTGAAGAAGTTTGAATAGATTCTGTGTTGTAGGTTCTCTCTTTTATTAGTAAGAATAATTTGCAATATTTAAGTCGTCATTCATCGGTGCTCAAAAGGCAGATTGGAAGTAAAAATTATCTCAACATTTTTAAATAATTATTTTTCACTTTTTTATTAAATGTTTAGAGCTCTTCTCATAAGGATGATGTTTTAGCATCATCCTCGATAACTGAGTTATCGAGGGATCAATTAAGAAAAATACTCTGAATCACTTTTTATCTGTAGCTGTTTACTGAGATATCGTGAAGACTGCTAAGTTGAGCATGAAATATCTCCCAATGTCATGATTGCAGTAATTAACGATTATCGTTTTTTTCTCATTACTCTGTATTGAATATTCCTCAAAATTTTTCAAGAAATTCCAAAATAACAAAAGAAAACAATCAAATTTGGAATCGAGAGAGAAAATCGATAAATAAAACACACAAAATTTTTGTGGGATGTCTCATTTTAAAATGATCCACCTTTTTTCATATTATTAGAATCTTTCAGACTAGAAAGACTTTGGGTATGTATCTTTTTGATAAAGTTAATTTTTTGATCAAGGATGGCGGTGAAACCAAGTGAGAAAGGAATTCATAAAGATTTTCTTACGAATAAAATATATATTTTAACCGAAATCATCATCATAAAAGCAAAATCTTTAAAAATTGAAATTAATGACTTGAAATATGACAATAATTAAAATCTATATGCAAAAGTATCGACACACTTATTCGCCCAAGTATGACTACTTGACATGCTAATATAACCACCCACTTATCAGTATTACGATTACGGGGATTGAAGAGCTCATCTAACGAGTTTCACCTATAATGAAATTGTAAAAAACTACAAAATCGTTTTCTATATTAAGAAAAAGTACAAAAAATTGAATGAATTCTTGTTTTACAAATTCCCTTAATGTTTGCATAGAACATAATGAAAATAGGAACTAGATTATTGAAAGAAAAACTCTAAAAAATTAAAAATAACTTTTATCCTGGCCATCGTAAATGTAAAGAATGCATGAGATTCACTTGTTTGCACAGTGTTGGTTGTAATCTCATAATGTAGAATCGTTCCGTTATTCTAAGGTTTTGAGTATACTTTCTTTCACTGAAACTTCTTCTTGTAAAAGTTACGATGCATACTTCAAAGTATAGAAAAATTGCCTCGTACATATCGTAATTCGATTCAAAACCTAATCAGCGAGGTTTTTCAATAAAAGGATAATTTTAATATCTTTTGGTAGAATTCCGGAATTTATTTTTTAAAAATAGTGAAGTAGAGGTTAATTATCATGTCACATAGGACACACTAATATATATTTTCATTGAACATGGCTATCTTTATGAAAAATATTATAACGTATAATAAGAATTTATTTTTAATTTAAAATCTTTTCATCTACAGATCCACATTTTTTGGTTGTCACCTTTTTTAACTATCACTCTGGTTTTTACACGAGTTGAGCCACAAAAGTCTCGATATCACAAAAGTCGCATGAGGAGTCATAAAGTTATGCCAAACCACTGATCTTGAAGGGCATCTGAATGTAATTTTCAAGTTTTTCTCCGCGAAACTTGATAGCTGCAATCTATAAAATAATAAAAAAAAGTCCTATGTCTGATGAAAATCGCTCTTATCTTTATTACTGCGTGCAAAAAATCCCTGAGTCCTTATCAAGACGGGTTAAGTTTTTTTCTTCTTAGAATTGAGTTGAAGTAAATTTGTTTCAAGGAGGGTGGAGACCGGAATTGATCCGGTGTATATGTGATATCATATTTATTGGACTTGAGGAAGAATCCATCTCTCCTAAGTTTGTTAGGTCTTTTGAATATGGTTATTAGTTGTTATTTTGTAAATTTTTGTAAATTTTGCTCTCAAAGTATAATCTAGTTCGTTTTATGGCATTCATTTTTCGATCATGAAGAACACCATGAACAGTTTTTTCAAGATTGCTAAATATAAAATGCGCAAATGTACCACATGACGTGCAAGCTTCGGGGATTTGGGTGGAAACTTATTTTTAATATCTTGCAAGAAAGAAAGATTTCCAAGAAAACAAAACTCAGCCCTCTCAGCATTTATAAAAAGCCTAGGATACATTTTTAATTGACTTTTATTATGAGACTATTTCATTCCTCTAAAAGATAGATCAAATTTCTATTTTCTTCTATTAATATATACGAATTTTTAGAATTATTATTTGAATCCCTCCAAGTTTTTCAGTGATCCAGATCATTTCATTTAAAATTTGAATAACTTTTTTTATCACGAGGAAATCAACTTTTGAAACATTTTTGCTATATCCAAAATTGAAAAATGAACACATCATTAATTTAAACCTCGATTTTGCAATTATTTCTTTCTTTTGGGGGAGAAAATTAAGTTTAATTTTAGATTTAATCTGATTGGTTGTTTTATAATTTTAAAAGCCAATGAGAATCGTTCAAAAAATTATTCATACCCTATGTTACTTTAACCGAGTTTTTTCAATGACCTTCAATGTTGATTTTAAAAAAAACAGGATTTTTGATAAAAATTCAGACAAATATATTTATTTTTAAATCTTTACTAACTTTTAACCACAGACGACAATGTCTAAAAAGGCTTCAGACCAAACAGGCTGGAATCCTCAACACCTCCGTCTGGTCTCCCCAAAGACGCTTCTCAAGAATCGGACAATATCACCAGAGTCGAGTATAAATTCGAGTCATGAATTATTTGAGACCGGTCATTTGAATGACACCAATTTCCAGAATCACCGCAAGAGCCCAATAACCCATCAGATGGGAAATAACGTGATTTTAAGCACTATTGAATATCTTAATTTTAATCATAAGCTTTATTTTTGCTTCTTCTCGTCAGACCTCTACATCGACTTGGATTACTCAGGAAAATGAAACACATAATTCTAAACTAATTAGATTGATGAAGTTTTTTCCATTTGATATTTGAGCCAATATTAACCAGAAATTAGGAATAGTTCTTTCTATATTTCAAAATTAAAATCTGACTTGGATTGTGGTTAGGGCGTTCGCACTAGCCAACATGTCTACTTCTAATTGTAAAATTCTACTCGTGAATAAAATATCTTCATTTTTTCTAGGACCCTCTTCGGAGTGTACAACAGAATAGTGAGTAACACATTTTTGACAAAAATGGTCATTTAACCAAAATCTCTCATTTTCCTCATAGATTTGAATAAAAACAACATTGATTGGTCACAAAACTATACTCCACTCATAGAAAACTCTCTGAGTAACTCTGGCGCCACGCTATTTTTAGGTAGCAATAATGAATACAAAGAAGGGGATTCTGATGCAAGTCAATTTATCAAAATGTCCCATGCAAACAAAAACTGCCTCAATAATGAGACTTTGAAGAGTAATAATTTGGCAACATTTAAGAATTCAAATTCCTTATCAAGCTTTGTATAGACCCTGATTTGCATTTTACAAATGAATAATTCTCGTTTTTTTATTAAAACACACTTGTATAAAAATCCATTGAATACCTTACGATTTCCTGTGATACACTAATTATTATTATTGTTGCGATGTATAAAAGTGAATATTAAAAAAAATTAATAAAAAAAGATGTTTTATTGAATAGATGAGAGGTATTTGATTCCACTTTTCGGTGTTGCAGATTAATCAACAAAATTAAATTCCTATGATTGATAGGTATTTTTGTCGGTGAGAAATTTCAAGTTTCATTGTTCAAAATTGATTGGAGTGAATAAATCTACTTGTCGATATTATTAGAATAGTATTCTAGTTGGTAGCTCTCGGGCCCTAAAGAGATACAGGGCTTTATGATAAAACATTTACCAAGGTGCTGGTACCGTCAATATAAACTATTCTTGCGTTTCTCTTCCCTTGTACAAAGCAGAATTTCAATTGAGAAAGAATTTCCAACAAAGTCATAAAGAATTGTAAAAAGAACATGATTTGATGAATCATTCAATTTTCAATTACACCTCCGTAATTTGATACAAATTGACCAAGTCTAACGAAAAAACCGCATGGTGCAGTTATAAAATAGGTCCTTGTATGTAACGTAAAATTTCCTCATTGTTTATAAGGCTCCCAATGATATTGGATTGCCTTATTCTTGTTATAATTGTTAGGTCAATTTCAACATATTTTTATTGAGGACTGAGCTGGCCCTTTAATTTGCTGTTGAACTATTTAATCGCTGTGAACTCAACTCCGAAGTGAAGTCAATACTTCTCTACGTAAATTCTGCAGCTCTTTTAACCCAAGATTGCATGTTTACAAGTCGAAGAAGAAATCACGCAACCTTGGCAGCGGAGGAGAAGCGTTCACCCTCTATGGGTCGTCAAGACATTTAATTCCACCTTCGTCGTCCTCCCTCATTGATTATGAGTCATAATTTATGACACGAGGTTCAAGTGAATGGTTATAAAGAGGAAGGAGGGTTCGAAACTGTTTATGAGATAAATTCGTTTCGAGGAGGGAGGAATCGAACCCACGCCATGTGAGAACTCAAATATATAGGACTTGGGGAACAATTTAATCAACCCTTCCCCTTGCTCAAGTTCTTAGTTAGGGAATAAACTTATTCCAAAACGGAGCTTTGAACGAATGATGTGGCTGTTTTTGAGTAGTGGGCCTCAGCTTTTCGGGCAGATATGCATCATCTTCAAGTCCCTCCTAACAAGTAAATAGTAAGCTTGACAAGAAACTATAGATGCAAATACTCTTCCAAAAGAGTAGCAAATCCATTTTTGAGAATAAAAAGGGGAATTTTGGATAAACGTATAGATATGGCATGTATCCTTTTTATTATCAATTTATCATGAGTAGTACTCAATGAGTACATTTCCAAATAGAGTACACACGTCTCTCTCTCTATCTGAGAGAAGTACCTCCAACCTATTTTAATATTTTAGGATCTATTTCAAGTAAATTTCTTTACTGTCAATCATTTTTTCCTAATTAGAAAAATATATATTTTGATCAAATCATGCATTATTGCTGATCAGTTCATTAATTTTCTAATATAATTTTTCTCGTGAAATATTTTTTCATAATTTTTGGATCCTTAACGAATATTCATACAAGTTGATAGTTTTTACATTTAGAGAGGAATTTCAATTAACTTGATGGATAATTCTGCAAGTCAAATCTCCTTACAAAAGAGCTACTCTGGAGAAAAGTTTTACTAGAGTTATACTTAAAGCATTGGCCATACTCGGACAAACAAAAATCACTATAAAATATATGCAAGGCATTTAATAATAGAGTTATTATCGTTTTCTATAGGAAGGTATAATAATTTCACTGACACATGTATTTAATCCTTTATTCTAGGAGTGGAAAATTTTTCTCAATGCATCTATAGCAGGGGTAGAAAATGTTATCGAAAGCTATAGGATAGACCAATAATATCTAGTTCAATGTCACAGAAAATGAAGGGTTTATTTTCACACCTTCTATTTGAAATGACTGTCGACATAATCATCAATATTGGATCCATGTTCAAAAAATCTTTGAAATAATCTGTATATTTTTCAATATTTTTGACCAATTTCTCTGATCTATTAACGAAAAAATCGTGGGCTTTATCAACACATAAATGAAGTTAAACGGATGAAGCTGTCTTGATTTCATTAACTTTAGCAGATTCTGCTATATTCGATGTCAAGTTTCCAAATCTGCAACCTTGAAACGCGTATTCCGCCCAGTTTAGATCTGGGTAGAAGGAGTGAAAAAACACTACAATATACCCTTCATTTTCTG
>JJOG01004291.1:0-38235 GCA_000715275.1 Gyrodactylus salaris
GCGATTCATTGTAGATAGTCAGAATGGGTATTTACTAAGCGATTATCCACCGTCATGGTTTTTTATACTGATAATGGTTAATGACTACTCGAAAGTAGTTTGGTGGGTCGCCAGGTATTAATTTTTAAGGACTGACTCATAACAACTTCACACAACCAAGGATTCCTTCTGGATCGTAGATCCCCGTACTACCTAAACACCAAGTGCAGACGCGTTTCGTCCTTGTGGGACTCATCAGTACACTGCCGGTGCCGGGATTCGAACCCAGGCCTTCATATCATGCCCCTGGTTTTGGGTGCAAGTACTCTATTGCCTGAGCAATCCCGGTGGTAGTCGGTTTTAACTCAGAAACGATGGAGCGATTCATTGATATAGTCAGAATGGGTATTTAGTAAGCGATTATCCACCGTTATGGTTTTTTATACTGATAATGGTTAATGACTACTCGAAAGTAGTACCAACAAACTACTTTCGAGTAGTCATTAACAATTATTAAATTATTAAAAGTAATTCAATAAATGTTCAATTATTCTAATTTACATCTCAATATTCGTTACGTCCCAAATAATTATTTGGACTCTTAACAAAGCTATTGTTATGTTAATGTTATTCAATATTGATATTGAGCATTAAACCAAAATTTGGCAAAGTGATGGAAATTTTTCACTGATTTTCGAAATTAATATTTTTTCTAAAAATTTGTTGGTGTCACTTTCATAGTACAAAGTCATCTTTCACGCCTCACGTGCAAGATTCAATTCAAACTAATGTAAATCCGGCTAGAAACAACAACAAAAGAAGTGAAATGTTAAAGAAAACTATTTTTATAACACGAAAAATGAATTTACACATTTCAAAGTCGACGAATTGCGAGCTTCGCAACAATAACACCAAGAACTACGCCAATAATCATCAGAAAAATTGTAACCCCAGCAATACCACCTAGAATAACATGAATTAACTTAACCGAACAAGCAACTCAGTTACTCACCATTTGTCAGTGATCTGAATGATTCGGTCTTCACCTCGACGGTTTCAATGATTGTATTCGTTGTGAAAATTGTGTCTAGCAAGATAGAAAAGTTTTATTTCGCTGAGATTGGCTTCAAATGTTATGAATATCTAAAGCAAATGGGTACTGCAAGAGGGAAAAATAGACATTGATAACGATCTCACAAAATTGACTTCCGAAATAAGTTAAGAGTTTGATAATTATGAGAGCGACATGTGCACTAAATGGTATAAATTAAAATATTTAAGGACCAAAAACTTGCAGTTCTGACTCGTTGAAGAAGATGCCTTAATTTTAGGAACCTATAACTTGACAAATGAAGCATTATTCTGGGAACTCACTCTGAGCAATAAAGCAATCGTATATAGGGCTCCCTGCAGAAACCATCGCTAGGCTCATGTCCATTTCAGCTGTGTTGCCGAAAAAGTGAACGCTTTGATCTCTCTGATCAATGCAGATCGACATGTAGGCGCACTGCAAGCCCATGACATCAGTGCAGACCGAGAAGATATTCTCTCCTTTTGGAAGCTCAGTACCGAGATTTACCAACGTACTTTTCTTAAAGTTCATAATAGGGAGAAAACTTGTCTCGATTGTTCCTGAAAGGAGAGTTGAGGGAATTATATTATCAAATTCCTGCAAACATGCAATAATTTACAGAGGAAATTGTTATCAAATATTGATCAAACGTCAATTTGAGGAATTCTTAGCACGCAATACAAGTGTCAATGTCATTTGCAAGCTAAAACAACTCAGATCAAAGTCAGATCTATAATCATGGTTTCATAAGTTGAATGATCTCTTTTGAAAAAAACACTATTTTATCCTTCTAAAGGGCTAAATTATTCAACGGCGATTGAAGAAGATTTTCTACTTGTGAGTAATTTCAAGTGCCAAGATTTTCCCTAAAATTTGAGTTACACTAAAGATACGACCTTTTAGGATACGCACTAAAATCCATCTATTAGAAACTAAACGACTGAAAATTCGCGAATCTCTACTATGAATATTTTAATAATTTCCAAATTCCGATTCTGCTTCATTTACATCACGAACGAGGATTAGTTAAGAGAATATTAATCTGAATTTTCAGCTTTAATTTCAGTTCGAATCAAACGAAAAACATGAAACGCTAAATTAGAATACAATAGATCGTTTGCGCACACAGAATTAACAAAATAAAGCAATGAAGCCATATGAAGGGTTAACCAATAATTTTATATTTTTAACAACTGTAGCATTTTTATGTCTATAAAAAATTCTTAATTTTATATTAAACTCATTTGTTCTCGAAAATTGAGTCTTGAACAAACTTTCTTAAAAATTCTAAAACAAAATATTTGTTAATATTAATTAGTCAAATGTTGGTGTTAAAATGCATCAATTCTTAATTGCCTTCACGTAATTTACTTGAGCATATATATTAAGTGTTACTTAATAAGTAATAATATTAAGTTGATATTCATGAAAATAACATTAATCTCTTAGATCAGTATGATTATTTACCATACCAAGTTTAATTAAGTCATTATTGGATGAAACAAATCATGAAAGAGTGACCAATTTTAGAAGGAACTATTCAAAAGCGTACTAATGATAAAAATAGCATGTTTGAATAATACATTCGATGAAAATTAAAAAATTTTGTTTTTTTAAACTGACACTCATCATTGGATTTTAGTTGATTTCTAATTTTTATGAATAATTTTGCACAGAAAGGAATTCATAACTCAAATTTTAGACACAAATACTATTTATTAGTGAAAACTTGAGAAATGCTACAGTTGCTGACTTTTGAGAGAAAAAATGAAAATATTGGACTAATTTTATCTTGAATAAAATAAAAAGTGTTCAGATATTTAAACGCGTTCACACCCCTGTAATTTCACTACGAATTTTTGTACGAAAAGACTCACTTCTAAATGTATCATGATTATCATTAGATAGAGATTTTGTACTAGGAGGATACGAGGTGAAGAAGAGGTAACACATTTTTGAATCTTTGACGAATTGAATTCCTTGGCAAATCTTCTCAAATGGCACCTTAAGCGTAGCGCCGGCAGTGTCCACAATCATAAAGTTCGTTGAGTTTGTTAGGCAGATTTCACAACACTCTGAGAACGACTCTGTTTTGCCCACATAGCCATCTTTGTTCAGTGCCAATTGGGCAGCCCTGAAGCTTATTTCTGGTGAGTCTAGAAAAAAAATATATTTTAGAGAATTTGCATTAAAATGCATAATTATTCTTTTACAGCCCAAGTTATAAGTGGAAGACAATAGTTCTTAAAATTAAGTGTCTGCGAGGAATTTGAAACTCTCGAAAGTTGAAATATAATTATGCAATAATTCATAGACTTGTGAGTATACTCGAGCCAATCGAAAGTAAAGTTCCTAGATCATAAATGTTTTGTGTAGAGAAAGCTCACATTCATAGGTGTTGAAGCTAACATTCGGTATGAGAACATACTCTGGTTCAATCACAAATAAGCATTCATTAAAGTCAGTGTTGTAACTGAATTGGTAAAGCTTCAGGTGCTCACGAAGCTCCATAAAGTTGTCAATGCAAGCCTTGAGGGAGATCTTTCCCTGACTGAAATACTTGCCCTTGGCCAAATACTTTTTGGTCTCTTTTAGAGACTTGAGAAGAAGGTGTACATCTTCAAGCTCATCTAATTTCAGTTCCCTCCTTTCTTCGTCAGTAAATGTTTTTGTCTTGGCTTTGGACGTCAAGGTAGACTAAAGAATATCAAATTAAGAAGCTCGAAATTGGTTCAATCAGTCTAAAAAGGATCTAAGTTATAAAAGTCCAAGTTTTAATTATGGGTCCCAAAAGTGAGCACGCGAGAGATTTTGGATTAGCACGCCAGAGATTTTTTTCCACGCTCATAATTAAAAAAAGTGAGCATCGATCATGTATGAGCTATGAACATTTGAAATCAATACTCATGATTAAATATATTGATAATTTTGTACAAGACTTGAAGACCTTGATTTGTATCATATATAAATATTTTTACTCATAAGTAGTCATAATAATCCATCAGTTCTCTGGTCGCTATTCAGGCAATAAAATGCAACAGATACCAAGTGTTTAAAAGAGTATAAAAGTCTTTAAAAGCTCTGCTGCTCACATTTTGAGAAGAAAGTACTTTCACGTCAAATTTCATAGGAGTCGAGTTCAACTTGGCATCAATTTTCTTGCCAATCTCCTGCCAAGTCATTGAGGATCCTTCAGAGATACCTGTAGACTTTGGATGAGCAGTGGATTTTGAGGGATTTGAGGAAAATAGACTCACGTATTCCTAGTGAATCGCTAACTGATGTATCGACTTCGGAGAATTCGAGATACCTGTTGAATTGATGACAATTTTTCTCAGCAGAATTTATTTCAAAGTGATACATTTTGCAGTCGTTCTTGATGCAGAATTCTTTGCAGTTCGAAAAGTCTGTCGCAGTTGTTACAACATCGGCTTTCACAGTCGCCTTGCCGATTGAACTAGTGAAGACATCTTGAAAAGAAGGCGTTAGATATGAAGAATACAACTGTCCCAAACGATAAATCCTACTTTGAGAATTCGCAAGGTTTTGATGAATGAAGATCAAATCAAGTAATACGTTTTCTAATACATTTTAAGAACGTTTTCTATTTTGAAAACCCAAAAATGTAGAAAAATAATTACTGTTAATTTAAATATTATATTTTTATGATACAATATACAGTGTTTTTTACTATTGTCCACGTTTAAATTTCTCCGATTTGTTAAAATTGCTATAAATTAGAGACACACCAAAGAAACTACAATCAACTGTTTCTATACGCCATCTCATGTTTATTTGTGTTTTTCATCAAGCTTTTTAATGTAAAATTGTTAGTAGGTTGTTGTAATATATTTCAAATTTGAGCCCATTTTTATGTTTATCTCATGAAATATACCTCACAGAAGAAAAAGTACTTTTAGTACTCTGTGTAGCCCTAAACATGATTATTCATCGCGCCAAATTCAAATACTTATCATATCCCTAGGAGTTTGCATACACAATGCAGTGTAAGATCCTTATGAAATATGAGACCCACGGTTGAATAAATTGATATTTGCAATCTTGGCATAGAAGAAGACGTGACTATAGTCAATATCGATCCTTCTCGCCATGAGTCTTCTCGTATCTATGACATCTTTAAAGTACAGGTCAACTTGATGGGAGATTTGGGTGATCAGATTCTTATTCTCTGTATCATTGGGCATGATGAGGTTGTTAGCTAAATGTTGGGGAGCGATTAATTACGAAAAAGTTGAAAATCATGCATAGACTCACAACTAAAAGTTATTTCAATCTCCTTATCTGCGTCACTTTGTAGGTAGGCACTTTCAATATCGACGAATTTCAGGGAATCCTGAGTGATCCACCATTCTTCATTATAAACGATTTCATAAAGGAGTGTATTTTTAGTTATAATATCTGACTTGGTCACACGGAAGGCTACCTCTTTTCCATTAACCTAAGATAAAAAGTGCTTGAACACTTGATATTTTGAACCACAGTGATGCAACTCACTTTCTTGGTGAAAAAATTCGTCAATGTGGCCCCTTTTCTCGTCGTGTATCTTGTAATTTCATCAGACTAAATTTAAATTCAATTCTTTTTATCAGAATTTTCTGGTAGTCAATATACCCAGAAGATGAATTTATCAATAAGCTCACAATTCTTATGTTGTATCCAGGAACGGTATGTCCGAACTCATTGAAGAACAATTGAGGCTCAAAAGTATTATTACCATATTCGATATATTTCATATCTGTAAGTGGCCTGGTTCCAATATTGGTGGTGTCAGGGAACATGATCAGCAAGGTACCTGGAATTTGGAATATTTCATTAGTTGCTAGAAGCCAAACGATAGTCTGAAAAAGAGCATAAATTACCTGTGTTAACGTTGGTAATTTCAAAGTTGTTGAAACTTTCATAGTAGATTTCTTCCTTCTTTGAAAATCCCACCTAATAATTGAAATTAAGGATTCATAAAGACAAGGAGAACACACACAAAAGTTCCAAACTCACCCTAATTGTATCCCGCTGAACCGTATCGAAGGACCTAATAACTCCGTGGAATTCATCGGGAAAAACGAACTCCTTCTCAGTTTTCTCTCCTAGCTGTTCACAGTAATGGAGGATGTCAGGCTAAAAGAAGAGGTTGAAAGATTGTAGAGTTCTTTTACTCAGCGCTAAACGTACAATGAAAGGGTTAACATCACCTTTGATGGCATTGAATTCGGAAACGACAAAGACCATTTTATTTCGACCAGAAGGAAACTCAAAGTAGCAGGGATTCTTATCTTCGTCATCGCAATATTCGACATCCACAGTGTTGGAGCGAACGCACTTGCACGTTTTCGTTTGAATTGATCGCGAGTCAACTTCCTGGAATAAGATTAACAATGGGCAGAGTTACAATAGTCATTTGCTGCTTGTAATTGATGTAGTCGTCGAATAGGGAGACAATACTTGCTTCTGAATCCTTGCAATTGCTCGAGGAATCATCCATCACAAAGGTTTTATCGTTTAATTGAACGATCAGTCTGCTCGAGTCCTTCTGCACGAATTTACTGGACTTGAATGTCTTGTCGAAAATTTGGTATTCTTCATAGCTAAAAAGAAGAGTCTTTTGGCCAGGTTCTTCAACATAGAGACTTCCTCTAACGTGATAATCAATCGTCCCTGTAAAGTCAATATTTTTCTTAATAATCTTACATGAGAAGCTTGTCACCAAGAGAATTGAAATTAGAGAGAAAATTCTCAATTTCATCATTTTACAAAGATAGAGTGCTGAATAATTAAAAGAAAAACTTGAGTTTTATATTCAACTGTGAGATGGACAAAGGTCAGAAAAGAAACAACTCATCAACTTTTACAAACTTTGATCGTAAGTTAACAATTGTGGCATGAGATAAGTTTGACTAGTGTTTTTAAAAGTATTCATCAAACGGTAAATCCTCAATTTCTGGGGATTGCTCAATGATACCACTAGCTTCAGGATCCATTGTGAATGAACAATTTTCTTCGTCTTCATTCACTTGGTCATTTGGGATTCTTTGAGCATGTTCTAAATCTTCTCCTTCAACTTCGTTTTTATCAGAGTTGCCAGTAGTTTTAGACAAATTTTTCTCTATGATCTGACTTTGGCAGGATTTGCTAAACTTTTCAAAGAGAATTTCAACCCGTTGCTGGTGAGGATAGCCATATTTGTAAATTCTTTTCTGAAAGTGCATTAAAAAGTGATCAATTGAGGTTTTCAATTGTTAATATCCAAAAATTGCCTAAATAATATGCTACTCCGTTTCATATTGATATTCATATTAGACAAATAAAGTATCAAAGGTTATTTTTAAATTACAAATTTATTCAAAATTTTGACGAAACTGTATTTTTTTCTATTCTTTCGTATTCAGGTATTCAAATTAATTTGTCTTCTAATTCTATTTTCTAGATGCTAACCTTTCAAATTTATTTTTTCATCAAATACTATCATTCATTCAAGATTATTGAAGAAATAAGCAAAGGACTCATGATCTATTTTCTAAAATAATACAGATTCTTATTTTAAAATAAGTTTTTTTTTCTTATTCCATATACGGGTCTTATTCTGAAAAAAACGTGCAAATTCCTTAGCCCTGCCAATGAAAATATTTTGGATAAGACTTTTCTTAAAAATAATCTACATTTTGAAAGCTTCTAGAATATTCCTGTATCAACTTTAGATTGAGAGTTGAAACAATATAATCTTCAGCATTACATGATTTTAGTCGTACTATTGGTGATCCAGGTAAAAATACCGATTCAATATAAAATTCATCAAATGACTCATATTTAACTCACTTCTGGTCTCAAACTCAGCGCTTCCTTTGCAGTCTCCACGGCCAGTCTTAATCTTTTGTCATTCTGCAAAGATGAGCGTATTAGGAAAAGAGGACATCAAATGTCATTGGGTTACGTACATTTTCAATTTTGAGACAATTCTCCGGCCTGAATTTTCTCACTCTAGTCGAAACGACAAGTTGATATGTCGGCTTTTTAACATCGAGAAATGTGATTAGGTAATAGATTACATTGTCCTTCTTGACTGTGAAATATCCGCAAATATCAACGTCGATCACAGCTGGCCAATATGGATAGCCTAAAAGGATTTTTTTCAATGCTCATTATAACGAAGTAAAATTAGGAATAATAATTCATTCTCAATAATCATTTTTACCTTCATGAAATTACATAATAGGAATAGTCAGAAATGTTCTCGATACATGTATTTTAAATCAGCGTGAAACATTGAGTAAATTCAACCTAATCTGAAAATATTTAGAGAATTGGTTCAAAATGGTGTCTAATGAATTTGAAACCAAACCCAATGTTTCCTTCAATGTTATAATGTCTATTTGATGATGACCATCCCTAGACTAGGGACCCTAGTGCTTTGAGAAGAATCTGTGCATGCATATAAAAAAATGCTGATCTTGCAACAGAGTTTTAATTCTTCAAGTAGAGAGAATATTAGCTCAAAAGTTTCATGCTAAATTTTTAATGCGGTTCTAATTATTTATTCCTTAGAATTATATAAATAACCAGGCTCATTCTATTAATAGAATTTAATCATTATTTGATTAATTTTTAGACTGCGAGTAATGTAAATAAATATTTGAGGGTGAATTAAGAAACAACACTTGGATTTTTCAGTTTTGCATCTTGATCAAGACAATCTACTGCTTACTAAGCAGTAGGGCACTGCTTTTTGGAATAAGATCACGAGGAATCGCTTCAGGTCGCTCAATTATATGATGAAGAACTAATTCTGAGGCTATTTCCATCTTTCGTGCGCTTTAAATCTATCCCCTATGATCGAAACTCTGATGTGTTAAAAGTCCATGTACAAATAAATTTATGGGGCATCAGTCACATCTTCTTAACAAGAGTCTCTTAATTGAGATGGTTTCTTCCAAAGGATAGCCTTTCCCTAATATTACTCTTATTTCTCACAAAATCTTTAGTTAGTCGAGAAATACCGGTTTAAGTTTGGGCGCAAGTTCAATTTAATTTGAATACGATTTTTAAACACAAATTATTTTGGCCTGTTTCCAACACCTAGAATAATTATTTAATACACAATTCCTCTTGAAATCATGTCTAGATTACGATTGTGCACGATTTAAAAGAGGTAAAATCAAAAAGCAGTGCCCTACTAAACAGTAGTTAATGATTACCTGTTTACTTGATCTTTACAAGAGCTACCAGAGGAAAAACAGATTTCAGAAATTTTACACATTTCTGGTACACACTTAATTGGAATTACAAGTCATTCGTCCAAAAGGTTCGGATCTGAAATTTAGTCAAGTTACCGAGCAGTTTTTGTGACCTTATATCCAATCAAGAAGCTTACCATCAAGCTTGGCCCAAACGACAGATCCAGGTGGATAGCAATCGTAGAGATAGTCATTACCAGTCGAGTAATCTGGATAATCGAATTCCGGATACTTTTCCTCGGGTTGAAGGCAAGGGGTTTCTTTGAATTCTTCCGCAGTTTCCGCCTCCGGCAGACCGCACCACCACAACTTGTACTCGTCATAAAGCTCAATTGAATCGAGGTCGGTAGGGTTTTTCAGCCTTCTCCATTTATTGCACTTGGAACATTGGACCCAGGCCTTTTGGCTGAGAGAGGGACTCATGTCGCCAACGTTGAGATCTATTAGATTCACGCCATCCATTTCATTACGCTCATCTTGGTCTAGCCTTTCAATGGACAGGCTGGTGTGCTTCTTTCTTGATTTCTGAATGAGATTTGAGTAATAAACTTTTGAGTGGAGTTTTCTTCAGAATAAATGAGAAGGCTTTCCTTTTAACAAAAACGATAGCCATGATATTGAAGGTGGAGAAATATTAGGTCGATCGCAAAGTAATGTCGTATTATAACAAAAATTAGGTTTCAAGGGCTTTTTTCGTGAGATAATTTCTCATGGAATATTTTCCCAGGACATGTTGCTTAAATACATTCATTCTTTCTATCATTGTGAATTAATCAATGATCAAGTGACAAGTCTAATCTGAATTTTCGGCAGATAATGTTATTTTCTAGGTTCCAAAATGGAGATTTCAGCCTCGAAAATGCTAAGAAGAATATTAGATATTGATGAAGAATTGACCACTCTTCTGATCTTGGATGCTCTTTTGGTGTGGTTCAAAGTCACATTAAAGCCCTTGGGTATGCCAATAAACTCGATTATTGGGTCTCTTCATACTCTGACCGGCAGAAACAAAATAGATCGGTTTGCTGCTTGCGATCCCCAGCTGAGGATCATCGTGAGTGTTCATTTCTTAGCCGGATGGTCACTTGTGATGGGTACTTAAGAAACCCTTATCCACCCTCCGTAATCTCCTCATCTAGCCTATTCCAAGATATGAACAGCCATCTTGTGGAAAAAAATCAAAACTAGAGAGGAGGTCGAAAACAGGGTATCTTCGTATTTTTGCTCAGAGAACGAACACTTTCAGAAAAAAGGGATTTAAAAGCTTCCTTATAGATCGGAGAGATTATTTAAAAGAGGTGGAAACTAATTTTTTGTTAAATATAATTTTTTTTCGCTCAAAATCCGACATTACTCTCAGATCGACCTAAAATAAAATAGGGCTGTCAAGTCTTGCAAAACATCCTTTTAGAGCTGATAACCTTACAGCTAATATTTACGTAAAATGTGCATCTAGAATATGTAAATAGTCCAAAAAGAAGGATTTAAAAAGGTTGAGAATTACCTTATCTTTCTTAGTTTTCCTGTTGTAATTTGCACAAGATCTGGTACTAGGCATGCTTGCTAGTGATACTTTCTTTGAAGTTATTTTACCAACAACGACTCCTTGGTCTTCTTCTGTGCAAATTTCCTCTGTTATTGAATGATTGTTTGGACTAACGTCAGTTAAAGTCTCAATATTTTTCCCTGTGTGCTCTTCGGTATATTCTTCTGAGTGAGCTCTACTTTTTATTTTACCTGAGCTTTCTCTTAGACTAAGATTGACTGTGTTTTCTAACAGGTTCGTTTTTATGTCCTCTTGGCTGCTTTGGACCTCAGCGTCTTCTGTGTCTCTCCTCTCAGCCTCTGATGATTCCGTTGGAGTTGAATTTATTATTTCTTCTTTGAATGTCTTGACATTTAAATGGGAACTCAAATCAGGGTCTGAAGAAGAGCGGTCTTCTTCCCTAAAAGATATTTTACTAGAATTTTTGTCATTTCTAAGAATCCTCAAAGAGAGATGATCCTTTCAAATTCGGTTATCAGATCTGATATTTCTGACTGTACGATCAAACATTTCTCAAAACAGCCTATTTTCAGCCTGAAATCTGATTTGAACTGACCTTGATATGCAATTCTCTATTTTTTCATCTTCACGACTATTTTGTTCCATGGCGTCTTCTGGGTTCCTTTCAGCAACTGTTGATAACTCACTCACTTCCTTCTTGATCGAATTTTCATTCGACTGAGCGCTTAAGCCAGAGGTAGTAGACTCTTTGATTGAGATTGGATTAATTTCTTCAAACATCGTTTTCATATCTTCTTGACTGCATTGGACGCTGGACAATTCCGTTCCTCCCCTCTCAATCGTGGTATTAGACTGTTCTATGGTTGATTCTACTAGAGCCATTGGTAAATCAGCTTTTTTCTTTTTGTGTTTATCTTGAAACTACAATTTTCATGAGCATTGGACTACAGAAAGAACTCAACAACAACAAATACAGAAAAAGATTTAAACATGAAAGCCGTAGTTTGAAAACTTTGTTTATGAATAAAAGCTATTCAATCTCTTACTCATAAGTAATATTGCCAAAATTAATTTTTACACTTGCCAAGCAGTTGTACTTTTCAAATAAAACAACAAAAGTGACTACTATTTGATCTAGAATATAAAACTAGCAGGTCAGGACATTGTGAACATGAAGGGAAATAAATCGACAAATGTATAAATTAATAAAACAAACATGAAGAAAAAAACTATAAACTCATTCAGAATAGTGGGTTACCTTTAGGGCTGTTTCGGGTTTTTTCTCAAGTTTGTGTATTTCATCGTCTGTACTCAAAGAGGGCTTTGAGATCTCAATCTTTCGCTTCTTGTAATTCCTTTTCAAAAGCATTCTATCTAAAGGGTGATAAAGAATAGGTTAATTGTTAGCTGGGCGGTAGTAAGGAAAAATGTACAAATGAGAAATCTGCAATTGATATATTTTTATTAGAGAGAAACATTCAAGGTATATCGTTGGCTTCATTGTTGGAGCTCATCAGGCAGGAGGAGTAGGCTGAGTCCCAATAATGCTCCACTTCTCTCTTCTTAAAGATCTCTCTAGCATACAACTCGGTGGGACATACTTTTTGCTGGACCTTTTCAAAAGCTCGCTCACTAACAGAACCCTAGGATAGAATTAATCACTTTATTTATTTGCATAAAATATCTTTGATTTGATATTAAATAAAAAATTTGGAAATATCTTGGTACTAATGTCATTTGAGAAGTTGAATTTAAATAATCTATTCTTTAAAACTTTACAGTATATAGGATGAATAGAATAACTATTCTCTTTTTCATTCATGTGAGAAAATCTTGTAACAAATTTCTTTTTCTTACTTTTGAAACACGAAATTAGAGATTATATTTTTATAGTACGAATTTATTTAACCCTTTAAGACCCGAGTCTACAATTCAATGATAATTCCTATTTTACAAAGTTAACTAGGCTAAAAATTAAATTTTAAGAACTTTTTGGTTATGAGAATTTTTCCTTAAATATTTAGTTTGGGAGATATTCACGGTTTCTTTGAAGATAAATGAGGTAGTTTGCCTCTTTCAATAGAATACAGTCAATAAAATACAAGTCAAGTCTTCTACAATGTAAGATGAGGTAAATAGTAAAACTCAAAATTACAAAATATAGTTTATGGTGTCATCAGAATTTTTCAAAATTCGACGGCCAATCATTTTTCAAATAAATCTTTTGTGGAATACTATACATTCTTAATGACAATTAATTAATTAATCACAATTATAATCGCCGATAATAGGGCTCTAAAAAATATGCACAGTAATCTTAGAATAAATTTCTGTCTAAAATATGCATAATTTAAAGAAAAATATGCATTTGGTAGCCCTACCGGTAATAATAGAAAAAGTTTGATTTTATAAATTTGCGAGAATACTCTTAATTCACATATTATACACAGATAATGTCAAAATATGCAAAAAAATATCTTCTCCTGAGGCCAACAGATAATTTTTCTCTGTGGTTAGCACCTACTCTTTAAGGATAAAAAATTTGCATTTTACTTAGCAATATCTTGGTAAAATTGTTGGCCGGTTAAATTACTCAAAATACAAATCACGACCTAGGTCTCTCAATGCAATTACCTCCCATATTAATACACAGTTGTCCTTTTTAATGTCGACTTCTTTGTTTTTTTCACTATCATTGTTTTTCTTCCCAAACTGATCCCACTTTATTCGATTCAACATCAGACGTTTGAACTTGTACTGTTGCTTTAGGCCTCCCTCAACAACCACCACGCTGCAATCTTTATGTAGGGCAATGAAGCCGGTCATTAATAACTGGTTGGCATTCGTCTCAACTTTGAAGCGATGAGCTGGATTGGTAAAGTCCCGGATTCTGTAATAAATAAGGATTAATTGATTCTGCAGATTTAAATTCCAATCTATACTTTAATGTATTCAAGGCATAACCTTCTGTTTGATTTCACACAAAATATGGAGAAATTGTGAATTATTTAAATTTAAAGACCAAATGGTAATTACCTATAGACAGCAACATAGACTCTGAGAGTAGTATCCTCTTTAATCTTTTTTATTTTCTTGTATCTAGCCTGTTCTTTTGTTAGTTTCCTCGAGGAATTATTAATTTCGTGATTCTTTCTACGCTGGTCCATTTGTTGGCGGACATAGGCTTCCACTTTACTCGGATCTTGCACAGCGGTAGTACCGAGAACTCGCATTAAATTGGCCAACTTCACTTTGGGTTCAGGAGGGGGTAGGAAGCCTAGTCTGACCTTTTCTTGTTCTTCCTTTTGTCGTTCGAGTCTATTCTGACGTCTGACCTTTTTCCTCTCTTTCTTGGTCAGTAAGAGTTTAATTTCAGTCGGCTTATTGACCTGAGTGGGAGGCTTTATTGTGATCGGATGCTCAATGAGACGCGTTATCCACGCTTCGTTGATCAAGGACCGGACTGGCTTATCAGCGAGTTTATTGAAGTCATCGTAGGACTCTACACCGTCCAACAACAAACACTGGTCCCACCATTCGATTTTGGGAATATGACTCTCGTCTAGTTTGGTTTTCGGCTGGATTGTTGCTAGCTTTGCAGCATCAGCAATGCCTGTCTTTTGGGCGGCCGCGCTAACGGTTTCTTTTAGCTTTTCCAATTGTACTTTGATTCTAGCTTGTTGGCCTTGTTTTATAAACTTTCCAGGTTCAAAGAAAGTTAGATGTTTCCGTGGACGAGAGGAAGATTTTATGCTAAAAATTATTAATTGATTATATAAAGATTTTAATTCTCAAGTACTTGGTTAGGGGTTAGAATGAAAAAAAGAGTATTTTAGATTAGATTTTTCGAAGCATCAATTAAAAATGTTCAAGATACAAAAAGATGAGATAAAAATAGTTAAGAAGTTCGCTTTCTCATAGATAATTGACAGATTATATCAATTAATTGAATTGATAACAAAATTCCCGATAATGGAAAATATCCACTTGATATCTTATCTTGAAGGTTATTTGTAAGAATGAAAGAAGCCAAAAATTGGAGTTTAATATTCGGGAGAAACAAGCTGTACTTGACAGTTCAAAAGACTAGGCTAGACTCACGATAGTCGAGGATCGAAGTAGATTGATGAATTGTAAGTAGCCGATTTCTTGTTACGATTTGTGGTTTGCTGAATAACTTCTCTAAAGTGTTGGGATCTTTTAGCACGAAGATTTGCTTTAAGAGTTGGCTGGAATTGTTGCAGTTGGATTTCTTGGCCAGTTCTAGAATCTACTGTTCTCCCCTGAGAGTCAATCATGACATTTCTAACGAAAAATGGTTAGCCAAGAAGAAAGGTTGTTTCCATCTATACTTACTTTGGATTGACAGGTTCAATTTTCTTACTAAAGATTAGATATCGATAATTTACTTTTCTTTAATTTTGTCGAGAATTCCGCTTTCAAGCTTAGCTTGAATCTTGGCCTTGAGTTCGGCGGCGCGTCTTGCCTTTTCAGATATCTCTGAATTTGCAACGAGCTTAGCAGGAGGTTCATCAGCATCATTCTGTTTGAATGAAATATGTAACTAACAATGCCAAGCTCTCTTTTTCGCTGTGCAATATCTTTGTGAGCATTTTCGATCAATTGACGGATTGATGTTGATGAAACATTGGTGCTAAATGTCAATTACCAAATTCTAGTTACTTATCAGTTGGAAGAGGTCCTGAATTAAAAGAAGACATTATAGCACGTAGATTATGATTATATTAAGCGTAGAACAGGACCCGATAATTCAGAAATTCTGTAAATGTGTGTACGATTAAACAAAATTAACAATTATAAAATTCAGATTTAAATAAAATCAACGAGCACAATTTCAATTTCCTGCAAAAGATTTTCTTCAGTTTTTGCATTCTTTTTGCAATATAGAAACTTATACAAGCTTCCAGTTCCTGATATCGATGAATTCTCATAATTATAATCCAGATGACTTTGATGAGGATGATCCTGTAAACATTATGATTAAAAGAACAGGGTGTTATGATCAACATATAGCTACTTTAGAGTGTTTTTATCAAACTAAAGATTGGAGAAAGTGTCAGAATGAAGTTAAAGAATTCCGAGAATGTATGAGAAAATCGCATTAAATAGCAAAGCCTCTAATATTACATATAATATTTTCATAATAAATTTTTTTCAACACTAGAAAATATTTATTTTCTCTCTACAATGTAGAGTCTACATTATGTAGACTACACCACTAAAAGAATTGACGAAGCATATTTATTATCGTATAATGTTCCCTGAAAACATAAAAAATCAGACAATATGTGAATAATAGAAAATATGCGTACAGTGCATAAAGCACGGGTCGGTAGTTTTCATTGAAAATTTTCAAGAACCTCTCAAATTTTCTCAAGATTCTCAACTAAAAATTAATTATTCGATAAGAAAAGTAATCAAAAATAATTATTTTCTATTCAAAACTAAATTCCATCCAGGATAAAAGGCTTCACTGACTGAAGATAAATATCTATGTTTTTTTTCATGACGACCAGAGATGGAGGCAAGTTGATTTTTATGCTTCGTGTTGTCAATGAACATGCGATTCCAATACTCCTCCGTATTGGAGTCAAAATTACTCAATTTGAAATCATCTCGGTCAACTTTTAAATTAAAAAGCCATTCTGGATAATGACTAAGAAAAAAGTTAAATATCCTAGCTACCTGTCTTCTTTTATTGTAATTGGTTCTTGGTCATTCTTGAAGTTTATACAGCAAAAGTTGAGCAACATTTTAGTATCTTTCACTACATCCAACTCTTTGGATTTAGCGTTCAATCCGATACCTTTAGCAGCTTTACCCTTTTTGACAGCAAAGAATCTTTTAAATATTATATTCCTATTCATTATGAAGATTTGACCATCACAATTAAAAAGTTACTTTGAATAATGGTCTGAATGAAACAAATAATTTAATATAAAACAAATTTAAATTCGATTATTTAATTATTGAAAATGTATATTTAAATTCAATCTTCTTTGTGATTAAATTATGTCAACTCCCTGGAATGAGCGTTCATGGTGGCCAGAACCAGATGGTAATCTAGATAATAATTTTTCAAGACACTGATCTCTCCTTTGCTAGAGATAAACTTGATCAGTTGCTGGTAGTGCTAAAAGAAAATCCGGAGAAAGCGTAAGAATTCCAATTAATTTTCTTCAGTCGAGATAGCCAAAAGTACAAGGATGACCCCATGAATAGAAAAGATAGTCCAGACAAAAATGCTTACAGATCCGGTCTATTCCGTTCCAATGACGTAAAAAGGAGGAAACGAAGAAATCAGTCTGACGACGAAGACAACTTCAAAGAATCCTTCGCTATCAAGGTCTTTGAAAGGAGCGTTGACTTTGGTCAGTTTCCCGAGAATGCACCCCTCTATCCAATCTGTAGGGCTTGGATCAAAGATCTTAATCAGGGCTCAAATTGGAATGATGTACCAAATCTAGACGATGATCAAGATGTAATTCTACTAATTTTTAATCCGATTTAGAATAACGACCAAATCCCTGATTGTCACTATCACCTACCGAAACCGAACGACGGTCTCACTGACAACGAAATCAGAGTGCCTGCACCCCTACCAGCGATTGGTCAACCCTTTTTAATTAATGTGGAGAACCCACCTAAAGAGATGTCACCAGAGGGACTTTTAGAACAGCACATTGCTCGCTGGAGAGAGATTAGGAAGAAGTGGAAGGCCGCTTGTAGGGACAATGAAGAGAGATATATGGAGTCCTACGTGATTCTCAAAGACATGTACGAAAAATACTGCAAAGATCTTCCTTGAAAAAATAAGAGATTTCTTCTCAAAAGTCTATTAATAAACTCTTTTCTAATCCATCCTTGATATATTCCATTTCCATGAGTTCTTCACTGCCTATTCTTTTGCTGGGATCTTTTTCTAGTGACTGTGCAATTATAGCTTCTTCGACTGATCTATCACAGGGCCAGGACTTGAGTTTTTTGGTTATTTTATCGAGGAAAATTGTAGAGGTTTCCGTGGATTTTGGATAGGGTAGGTTCTTGCTGACTAGGAATAATAAAATTAAACCAAGACTGAAAATGTCCGTCTTTTCATTGTACCCCCGAAAGTCTTGTAGGAGTAGTTCAGGGCTAGACCAACGATAATTTTGCAAATCATGTCCTTCTTCGATGCAGTGAGGGAGGTCATTCCTGTTGTTCAGAAACTTGCAAATAGTGTTTGTACCGCAAAGTTTGACATCGAAAACAGATCTGCCTTTTCCAAATAGTAAAATATGCTCGGGACACAAAGATCTGTGTATGTAATTTCTAGAGTGTAACCATGAAACGGCGCTGACCAGTTTTGAGAATAGGGATTGGGTGATGCTTGTGATCTGATCACTGGAAACTTTAAAGACAATGTCTAGTAAATTAAATTGAGCCAAAGGATACTCTATAATCAGCATTTCATCTTGCAGGTGCACCTTCTCCGGAAAAGATAAACCTGGGTTATCGGAAATATTTTTGAGGAGGAAGATGTTCTTTTTGATTGCATTTATCGATTCTGTTCCCAATAAATTCAGATATATGGTTTTTATGAAGAATTTGTCTTTGCTTTCGACTCTAAAATATTTTTTCTGAGGTATTTCGCAAGTAAATTTGTCAACTGATATAGTTTTTAATCTAAAAAATTCATTAAAGTACTTTCTTACACTTTTTCATCGTTAAGATTCATTAGGAAGAATTAAATAGTGTATCCCTGAGTAATTTTCAATAATTTTATTAAATTTGAATTTTGACATTTATTTTAATTTTGCAAATCTATGTTTATTTTGTTTAAAATCGGTGACATTTTGAACAATTTACATTAGAAACTACTGGAATTATCCTTGATATTCTTCATAGCAGAGAGATTGGAACTAATTTTGCTTTACTAAAAATTTAAGACATCAAATTCCTAAATATGGAGGTGAAAAATGACAAAGTTATAGACATCATTAACAAATTATCCACAAAAAAACCTTCACTTGAAGAATATGAAGATCTAAAGATTGTATTTTCCCACATGTCTATAAAAGAACTTGATTATGTCGCCAGAGACTCAAAAATGATCGATATGCTCATCAATATGGATCTTGAGGATGAAAAAACTGCTGAATTCGCCTACTCATTTGTCTCAAAAATATTTGACACAATAGACGTGAAGAAATTTGTTATAAGCAGCCCACAAATCATTATCGATGTGCTAAAATCTCAAAATTCAACTTTCAAGGCCTTTGTCCTCAACAAACTAAAATCCTTTGCCAAATCTGGAGACTTTGTTCTAGAAAAATCGCTAATTTTAGCTATCTCTGATAACCTTTTCGATTCCGATGAGGATGTCGTACACAATGCAAAGGGTGTCTTTTATTCTCAACCCAAATACTTTGATGTCATCTTGAATGAGGTTGATTGCTTGGGCTTGTACAAGAATATGCAAGAACTCACTTCTAAACTTGACTTCTTCTGCTTTATTTCGGATATTTCCGTTGAAAATAAAAATTGTCTCCTCCTCATTCAGAGCTGCCTCACAGAGAGTGAAGTCAAGATGTTCATTTGTCACGCTGACTTTTTGATTCAATTAAACTTTCTTAAAATTTGCCAAAAGTTGGCCAGCAATTCAGACAGCTACAGGACCCTGGGACAAACAATATTTTTCAGCATGTTCCTTGACGAGCTTGTTAAGATTGAGTTGAAAAATAATTCTAGTTTGATGAAACCGCGTAAGTTTATTTTTGTTATCACTCTAAATAATTCTGTAAATTAACTTTTCTAGATTTCAATTCAATGGCCATAGCTTTATTCATGAGAGAGCCGGAAAGGTGGAGTTCTGAGAAAACAATTATCGATTATTTCGCTAATGAAATGAGTAACGATTCATTGGACGCAATCGAAGGGATAGCCTTCATGTCCAAGAGTGAAATTTGCTTCTCTCATATTGCCCGACTCTTACAAGGCAGTTGGGGGGTTTTTGTGGAGAAAATGAGTCATACAATCGCTGGGAAATACACGGACTCAGAGAACCTGTTTCGAATCTTGTCGTTTTTCACTTGCTGCGACTCGGGAACTGAAGAGTTCCTTGAATCCAAGGCCCACTTTATTAAGATGATGAATCAAGAGGGAAAGCTTATCGAAAGAATTGTCAGCAACACCAAAGTTCCCTACAAAGAAACGAGGCTTGCTCTCTTAGATGTTATGGCCGATTTGGCTTCCAACAAGTTCACTATCGACCTGTTATTGAACAGTCAAGCTTGTCTGGAATATCTCCTAGATCCAGAGAGGGAATTGAACCTAGAAGACTTTAAAATGTTCGCTGTGGAGAAGAAATTTCGTGTAATTCGTTCAATTGCCAACAATGAAAATTTGGCTGATAAATGGAGGACTCAATTCAGGGTCAGAGTGGAGCAAGGTGTCTGGGGTGCTAAGACTATGCAAACTCAAGTAATGACAGAGAATTAAGAAATATAAACGTTTAAAATAACTGCCAGAACTTTTATTAAATTTATGCTTTCACATCAGTTCTTTCAGTGTAAGGTTGTGTGGGAATAATCTCATCCTTGGCAGTAGAAATGATAACATGATCTGGAAGATGGAACCTGCAACCGGCCTTTCCAGTACTATCGTAATTCATCATAATCTTGACCTTGATGCCAAGAATTCCTTGAGGCAGGAGAACGTGTCTAACTGCCTTGTCAAGGTAGTAATTGATTGGGTCGCCAGAGTGAACCATAAGACCGTCACAGAACTTCATAGCCTTGGCTCTTTGTCCCTTAATCTTTCCAGAGACGATGACCTCGGCACCTTTGGCACCGCTTTCAGTAATTAGCTTCAAAACGCTATAACAGGCTCTAGAAGGTGAATAATTAGAGATAATTAGCATTACTTTCTAACTGGCATACCACCCATGAGTCTGAACTTTAGCATTTCAGCTTGAGCGACTGCTGAGAGACCTCTGACTGGAACTTTCTCTGCGTACATGTCAAGGGTTCCTGGGGCGTAACCGAATCGCTTCTCGATAAGAGAAGTAAGCTCTCTAATTCTCTTTGAACCTTCACCAATGACGTTTTGAGTCTTAGTTGCGTTGATAATAATTTCAGTCTTTTTATGAGATTCTCTGAGTTTAAGACCAGAGAAGCCTTCTTCAGCAAGCTCTCTCTTTAGCATCTCACCGAGTTCAGCTTGAAAGATTCCGCTTTTAACAAACTAGGAAATTATTAGAATTAAAGTACCTTTTTCTTTTGTGATGGTTCGCAAGACTTAGCCATGATTTTTTCACGATTACTATCCAAATTGTGCTTTCTATCGGTAAGGAATAAAACAAGAAATTTACAAGTTAATTTAAAACTATATTTTAAACATAATTCAGCAACAATTTGAAGTTGATTATTCAGAATAATTTATTCTACTCAGTTGAAATTTATGCGAAATCCACATTGTGAATATTTGGTGTTTTATTTCTAAGTGCTATTTGATCAAGAGGGAAAAGAGTATAATCAATCATGCAATTATAAGCAACAAAGTATTAAGAACAAATTTATTGCAATTTTGATTAAAATAAGGTTTAGTTTGCATTGAAAGCATCACAGTATTTGGAGTATTTGCCAGGTCCCCCTATGCTGTATAGTTGGATTGTTGTTGTGATGGAGGCAAATTAAAATTCATAGTGGGTGGTGTAGAATAGTTGATGTTTTCACTAAAATTTGGCATAGGAACTGCAGTTTGATGGCTGCTGTTAGCAGAGAAATTATTCGAGTAGTTGTAATACTGCGGCGGCATGACTGTGCTAGCATTATACTGGGGCGGCATGACTGTATTACTAGCATTATACTGAGGTGGCATCACTGTACTTTGGATAGAATTGCTATGTGGATAATTTTGAGATTGATTCACCATATATGGGGGAGGGTTGAAGTTGTGAGGAGGCATCATCGAAGATTTTACAACATTTTGCTCAACTAGAATATTAATAAATCATTATTCGAACGTATTCATTTAAATATTAATGGCCAGTACAGTTTATTGTATCAATATGTATATATGTTGTGACCTCAATTCAAAAGACATGAACATTTAAACTTGCATCATAGCCTTCTCAAGAGTACCAAGAAAACATTGAGTGTTATTCAATGTAATAAATAAACCTTACCTGTATTCAGAGGTACATTCAACGGTGGCATACCAGGTAGAGCTACATTGGACATAAAGTTGCTTGGATTGTAGCTGTTCAAACTAGGATTTACATGACCCTCATTCGCAAGAGAAGAACCTTGAAGAAAAAACATGTTTTACTAATAATAATTGTGAGTCTTGAAAAAGATCCCTAGATATTGGAAAATACAATTTATCAAATTACCTGGCGTACATGGATTCAATACACTGTTGTAGTTGTTCAATAGCGGTAAATTATTTTCTTGTACACAATTATCTAGAATATTTAAGGCATGAATTAATATTAAGAGAGACTCACGTTCAAACTTAGCTTCAGGCTTTATTTCCAACGAATGCAATTCGCTACAACTCCCATCTTTATGATCTTTATCACAGCAGTGTTCCTTTTCTACTTTAGGAATTGAATCTTTGGAAATATTGTAATTTTGAGTCTTGATTTTGGGCATTATTTCTTCGGCCTCTTCGACTTCATCCCAATTGATCGGGATACGATGCAGATATCCGTATCCGATCCCGCAACCTAACAGACCGTCACCACCCCATTTTGAGTTGGGAGTAACGGAAACCTCTCGACATTCATCATTGACTGAACTATAGACGTAAAGCTTGATAACCTTTCCGTCATTGGCTTCAATGAAATCATTAAAAGCGGAGCACTGAAAAATGAATTAAAATTGAAACCTTACATCTTCCAAAATAACGTCAGAGCCCAAAATGTAATCAGTATTAGAGACGAGACCAGCGAAAGAGGCTGGAGAGTGCTTCTCAATCTCTAAAACATGCCAAACATTTTCACAAGCACCTTTAAAAGTGCAATAGCGAATGCTGACGCCAAGAATGCCAGAGCCACCCCAGTCGGATTTTAAAAATGTTTTCTTAATCTTGCAAGTCTTTGTTCTAGAGGAAAAGACATTAAGAGATATTTCAGTGTTCAAGAATTGAGTTAGAATTTCTTTTATGTTTTCATTCGTCAGTGTTAATTCATTGACGGATAGAATGAAATCAAAGTAAGGAACTAGTCCTGCAAGAGCTCCGGGAGAGTCCCTCTGCACCTTGAGCACGTGACAACCGTATTGAGTATCAATTGGATAGCTTGTGCTAACATCTCCTCCCATTTTCTACGTTTTACTACAATTCAAAAGTACAACGTATTTAAAGTCAGGATGTGGATAGGATTCGTTTAAATCGTCAGAAAAGTCTATCTTTCAAAACTATATGGAAAATAAAGTCAATGATCCTCCTTTGAATCAAAGTCTTCAATGCTACGCTGCTTTGCTAGGCTTTGCTGAACATTTCAGAAGCTCCAACCCACCAAACATTCGTCTCACTGTCCATTGTCTTAAATCCATATTCTATTTCAAATTGCCAGTTCATGTTGAGGCAAAAACTCATTTGCAAATCGGCAAAATAATTCTTAACCACGGGCAACCTGAAGAACTCATTAGTTTCCACTTGGAAAAGGCCCGGGAACTCGGGGTGCGCCTTAAGCCGCCGCATGACAGTATCAGATTCGAGGCTTCTGAGGCCCTTGCAGACCATCTTGAAAAGAAGGACAGGCATTATGAAGCGGTCTGCGTCATTAAAGACTCCATGCGCTCATCGAATACAGATCCCTACTGGCATTGTCGGTCTATATTTAGACTCGCTCACCTCCACGCTAAAGAAGGCGATGTAATCACCGCGTGTGATTTACTTCAGAATGGCTCTGAATTTGCATTCAAGAATAACTCAAATTACATCAGAGGCTTATTTATATTGAGCAAATGCATGCTGCTCCTCTCGAGTCATCAGATTGAAGAGGCTGTCAGCATTATTGACGACTTCCAAAAGGATCTTGACAATTTGAATTGTACCCCTTTCCAAACCGAATCCCTGAAAATATTCTATCTTGTCCTCAAAGTTTCCTCTTATTTATTCAACGGAAAGGCCAAATCAGCGCATCCTCTCCTCCGACAACTTCAGCAGAGTATACAACAGTTTGCTGCTATGGACGAATGTAAGATTTAATTATTTTCATTTCATTAGTAGGACTCAGAACTTAGTTCTAATGAATGTTCGTATAAGTCTGAAATATTTTGAAACCCTTCCCATTCTAAGTAACGACGCGGCCTTTTTTCTATTCAGTTCATAACTCATAAGTAGATATTCCTTGTCAGGTGTCAAGAATTGAAAGATCCTTTGCCGAAAATTGTTAATCACATTGCATCAACTATTTTTTTTGAGAAAATTTGCAATTTTTCCAACCGCCTGACTCCTATAAGATATTTTTGAACATTCTCAGTCGATCATGAAATTAAAAATGCGTACAAAAAATCTCTTTGATAAATTTATCAAAGAAAAGAAAAAATTAATATTTTTTAGATTCAAATATAAACTCAGAACGAGAGATTGACCGTTTCCAATGGATGCCAAAAGAGTACATGGTCATCCTTGTGTATTTGATAACAGTGATGCAGGCCACGCAAAGTGGCTGGCTCGAAAAAGCCCAGCGATCAGCGGACAAGGCGATCGCGCAAATTGAAAAGTTTGCCTCTATCGACAAGAATCCCCTTCTCAAGATCTTCCTCCTCAACGTTATTGAGCACACTGTCATTGGAAAGCTCGTGATGGGCTACAAGACTGGCGCTGTGCTAGAGATTGGCCAAGCCTGTAAGATTTGCTTTTCTTGTCCACAGCTGATGAAGAAGCGACTGCCCCAACTGCACACCCTCATAGGTCTCTATGCCATGTCTATGAACTGCATGGATTATGCTGAGAAGCACTTTAGTCTCTCACTAAGAGTGAGTCATTCTTGGCACTTTATTTTGTCTAACCTAGACACAAACCTATTTTGTTGAGGTTTTTTCGAAATTGAAAAATACTCGTGTTCGGTTATTATCGACCGATAAGGAACTCATCCTTTATGATCAGCGGTCAAATGTACCCCAAATGATTTTTTTTAACTTGGCCACACTAAACAAGAATTCTTTCTTAGACAATGTGAGACAAACAATGTTTGTGTCACATAAATTGTACCACACAGTAAAGAAGGAGAAATGTGGGTTTTAACAGATTTCACAAACTGATTCATAAAAATATTCACTCGGTATCTTAGGCTAGGAGGGTTAACTACGAGCTATGTAACGTCTTCAATTCCATTTTTCTGCATAGAGGCAATTTTATTTGTATTTATTTTCAAGTTTTGTGTTGTTCCTTAAAAGATTTGACTCTATTCATAATAATCGTGAATTAAATTGACTACATTGCATCTCTTCCTAGCGAAATAACCGGGGAAACGTGCTCAAAATTCTCTAACAAACTTGTAAATCAACGTTATCATAGAAATGAGATATTCTTTTGTTTCAGCAACTCTTTTGCTAAAAATTAAACGTTTTGGCTAACTTCAAGTATCGGTACTTCGTTTTTAGTACTCATTCTTAATGATATTACTTGTAAGTAGACATCAACTGAAAAATGTTAAATAATCAACGCTGCTCTAGTAATTATAAATGCGACCAAATGCCACAAAGAAACAACGACTTTTTTTAAACGATCTTCTTTAAAAGTAAATTCTCCCAAACCTGACATAAAATGTACGATAGAGTGAGAACATTATATATTTCATAGCACCTTATTTCTGTGATAATGTTTGAATAATGTTTTATCAGCTGATCAAATTCGGCAACAATATCATCGCACTGAGAACCGCTAATCCAAATGAAGCCCTCGGTATCCCACTCCTTCAGACCCTCTCATTCAGGGATTCTCTAACGATCCTCATAAGCCTCAATCTTGGCCTGGTCTACATCCGACAAGGAAAGATTCACGAATGTGACGTGAGTTTTTCTAAGCCACCTTTTTCTCATAAATCTTCTTCTTCATAATATTAAAATTCTAAGGCAACTCTCAGAATCTTGAAGTAATTTGAAATCTTTTCATCAGTACCTAATGAACCAACTCTACCATGTTGGGGCGCAGTCCCTGGACTCTTGTTATTGCCTCAAGGCAGCGGCTCATTACGTCAAGGGATTCCAGGCCTTTTGTCAGAACAACTTTGGCGATGCTAAGCACTTCTTCAAGGAGGCCCTCCAACTCAGCACCGAGGAGGAACTCAATCGTCTCTGCGCTTCCGCCAGCATCACAATGGGTCAGATCTACTTTAACGAGAACAACCCCGAAGAGAGCCAAAAGATGGTCAGCGTCGCCATATTGGCCGGCAACAAGCTCCCCGACATCGGCATTCAGCTCTGGGCATCCGCTCTGCTCAAGGACATTGCCAGCATTCTCAAGAACCGCGAGGAGGAGACACGGTGGTTCGCTGAGCATGAGCGCTACTCGAAGAACGTCATCGATGATCACATGAAGGCGACCATTTCTCCGGAGCATAGACTAATCGAGGTGAGTAGAAGTTGATGAAGAGTCAACTTAGGCACATCGACATTAAGCTGACCTAAGAGATTCTATTCATCAATGCAGATTAGGGTCTTAAATTCTCTTGGACCACTTATCTTCACAGAGCTCTCATCTGTATCTCAAATTGCTTTACCTGTCCAATAGGCCAGTACTAAATGAAGCACTACTCATAAGTAGAAACACGCATTTTCATCGAATTATTTAATGAAGATCAACTCTAGCTGGTGCTTTTCAAGAAGGCGAAAAATTGAGTTACCAAAATTTGATTCGTCAGAATCTTGTCTCCTCTCTCATTGGCTGAATATTCTCTTGAATTATGAAATTATGTTCTTTCTCGAGTTCTTTCGTCAAAGAAAAGTTTAATTCATTAGGAACAGATTTCACTGATTCCTGAAACTTGATCGGTCAATTAAAAGGTATCATGGTTTGTGGTCATGTCAGTTTATTGACTTTTTATTAATTTTTACCCTTTTTTCCAGTGGTTCGATGGACCCCTGCCAGAATATTCTACAGCACCTACGACACTAAAAATCACGAGTGCTTGAGTAAGAAAACTATGAAACAAAAGCAACCAAATTTCTTTATCATTTCTATGAAATATTTTATATCCTAATATAAAATGTATTTAAAAAAAATATTTATCAGAAATTCACTCATTCAAAAGAACTGTTGTGAAGCCTTACTTTGGCTTGACTGATTATCTCTGAAATAAAATAGGAAACAACTCTACTCAATCTAATTACTTGCACTTCATGAGTAGTGCAACCCAAAAGCATACTTGATAAAAATTAAGAATTTATTTCTCAAGTTGAGAGAATGTATATGTTGCGGACAAATTGAATAACCAAGAGTGTTTTGGTCAACGTGGGAAAGAGCTTTAGTTTAGAAAAAATACATGTATCAGTGAAAAGACTGAATCAATATGACATGATGAATTTTAAATAACTACGACTAGAGGCATTTCTGGCTATTGTTTGGCTTTAAAAGAACAAAGTACAGCGTGTTATACTTATGAGTAGTATATCTAAATATAATTTTTCGAAAAAAAAAGTCTACGATTTTTCATTTAAAAGGGTCCGTGGTTTGTATATGAATCATACACACAAACAAAAAGGCTAAAGCAAGCAATTAATAGGCATAATTGGACCCTTTGTATCTAAGATTCACGAGACCCCTTCACAGATGTGCGAAGGTGGAGGAGGAAGATCACGCTAGGAGAGAAATGATTATCGATTTATATTTTATCATTTAACACAGAATTTTGAAATATATGGATTTAATCAGGGAAAAACAAGCTTTAATTTGATGCAAGAATTTTATATTTTTTATAATTAAAATATTATAGACACACTACTCATAAGTATAACATGAGTTTTGAAAACCATTTTTAGGTGGGGGGGGTGTGATTTTCAGTACAAACATATCAGGTTATACTTTAATATTCACTTTGACCACAAATTGTATGAATAAAGCCTATTTCCTGGATTGAACAAAGTATGATATATCATCTTTTCATAATAAAACTCATTTATCTTGAGTATAAAAATTGAGATGAGCCTAATTTGTCAAATTTTCATAATTCAATCAATTTTTCTCTTTTGCCAAATAGTTCTCAAATATATTCTCAAAATGATTTCTTGTCCTCCTTCAACTAGAGAAGGAATTTCTCTAGACTCAACAGAAGGTCAACACTTGATAAATGTGATCCAAAAAACGTTTTCACATGGTACCCTTTTTGACACCACAAACGGCGTTGGTGAAGGAGGACATTTCACCTAACTAAATCTTACTCTTTTCAATAGTAATTCCTTAAGATATTGTTAGATAATGTCCCTATCAAGTATAGACCAAGTTAAGTTTATAATATTTGCTGAATAAACTGAAAAAGAATGTCTTTTCCATCTCGTGATTCTAGGGAAACATGACTTTTTTAATTAAAGGAGTCAGTGTTACAAGAATTCTTATCAACATGACAGTACTTGCTCAATGTACGCACCACATTATAGACTACATTGCATTATTCATATTTATGCAATCGCATTGCAAAGAGACTTGATGTAGCAAAACTCTTTTTTTCCCAACAACAAAAGATGAGTTAGTTATCTTAAATGACCTAATCTGACGACTTTCTGCTCACTCCGTCAGCATATGAATAGAGAATGTTGAACAATTATACATACTAACATTTATTATTTATCAAAAATTATAACAAAACCTTAATTACATTAAATTTCTATGCATAATTGGCGCCATTATGTTCCACAGGTAAAACGGTTCAGAATTAACAATATATAATTTAAAATAAGTTGATAATTATAAAAAAAAAAAAACACTATATTTCCTAGATACTTCATTCATGTATCATCATTTGTGAGTATAAATTTCTTGGAAACCACGGACAAAGTGATAATCGTTCTTCTTGCAATGTGAGCAGGTGAACTCGGTAGAATATTGACTATAGAAGGGGAATGGTTTGAGTACATTTTCTTGGGAATTTATTCCCTCTTGGGAAGTTTCAATAATCGACGAACGTATCTTCTTGCACTGGTCTCTAGTTATGGGCTGGTTCTTACAATTTTTACACAACAACCTCTCATGACAACAAGATTCCCCTGCGAATATATCGTAGGTGTATAAGCTGCCGTAGATTATAGACTTGCCTATGTAGAAAGCAAGATAATTTAATCATATTGTGATAATACTACTTGTGAGTGCAAATCATTTAAATTTCCTTCTCAGTTTTATTTTCTCACATTACAAAGTACTCACCATCGTATTTCTTGGAACAAAACCTGCATGAAATTGTGAAACCGTCATTCTTATTATGTAAGCATAACCCGCAAATTCCATTGAGATACTTTTCCTGAAGGACGAGGCCGTTCTTGCGAAAGGTAGCGTTCTTAGTCACTCCGCTCGATTGCACTTGTCTCGGGCCGGAGCAGCCGGGCGGTGGGATTATGGGTTCATTGAAGATGGTGACTTCTGTTTTGATCTGATTGCTGTTGTACTGTTGTATTGCATTAGCGTTAGCATTCCAACGTATTGTCACCGTCTTACCGACGCGCTCTGAGAGATGCTTCACTGGGGACAGAAAGAGCACTCCGTCCGATATCGGAAAGTGGTCGTAGATTTTCAATATTTCATAGCATGAGATACAATTAATCTTATTGATACCCTTATTCGTTAGCTGTGTCAATAAAAATGTTCGCATATCTTCATTTCCGGTGCAAGTGTCATCTTCTAATTGTATGAAGTACGCATTTTGCTTTTCTCTGGGTAAATTCTAAATGAAAGAATTAGTTGTAAAGTTTCTTCTTCAACACTACTCTTCAACACTACCTTTACAAAGAGATTGTCATCGCGATCATAGAAAATATTCCCTTTCTGATTTATGCACCTCGTGTTCTTATTCCTGGAGGTCTTTTTACTTTCCACGTTATATCCTGTTGGTTCGTTTTCTTCCAAAGAATTTAAGCTACTCTGATTCTTGGAAGTATTTTCACTTTCAAAGCCGCTCGTGTCCGAGTTCTCCACGGTCTTTTCAATCCACGACTCTCCTGTCTTACTAAAATGTCAACATTTAGTCTTCTTCTATTTATAAACCAAATGGTCTTGATGACTCACTGAATTCTATTGGTCGTATTGCTTTGTGCTGTGGAGAAAAATGTACTATTAGCCATCATTTAAAATGACAAGTGATTATAGCCTACCGATAATCTCTGTTTTCGCATCTGTTGCCTTGAAACTTGACAGGAAATCACTTTGAAAGTTCCTCGTCACCACCTGGCTTATGAATCCCTCCACTTGAAATTCTGTGTTAAAGTTTTTGCTTGCATTTTTCTTGGAGACATCAGATGACATTTCTTGTATTAGCAGGCTCACATGTTTTCAAGGCCACCTCCCCAACGTATCAAGAATCTAACTTTGGTTTGTATTTATTTATACTAATAAAAATCACCAGAAACGAGTATATAGATTTTCATTTGAATATCTTTCATTATCTGATTAATAGCCAATAGAAATGTACACTAGGTAATTTTCTTCGATTATTGGTTGGCAAAGAGAAGAGATCAGAATTTCACTCAATAACCAATCGTTAGTCAAAGTACTTTAAGAAATTCCATTCACAAGGGAGAGTAGGTACACAAAGGGTGAACTAATAATACAACAGTACAATGAGAGCTATTTTGATCTGTATCTGTTAACCTAAGCAAGCTAACGATTCTACATACACAGTCACCAGAATGAATCAATAGATATTCTGATTATAGTTACATACTTTATCTATACGTGTACAGTGTACAATATATTCCTCCACTATCTATGCAAATCTATCTACTTTAAAAGTACACAAATATTTTTATTTGAAAAATTAAGCTTATATCAATATTAAAATGAATCCTAGAACTTGAAGATTCTCGAACAGCCAATTGCACACTCGCTCAGATCCTGATGATTGAAAGTTGAAAATCGTTCGTTGTTCATTAGACATTGCTTTGATTTGCTCAGTGGTCAAATACGATGCTTGTAATGGATGCATTTTGCTTAAGAACTCTATTGACAATTCCTAGAGTAGGAAAAGTTCTTTGAAAAGTCTTTAATGAATGAACGTAAAATTTCTTTCCACTTACGCTGATTTTATGACCCGGGATGAGTCTAATCTGATAGATAGACAAGCAACTAATCTGATACCGATCCATTCTAGAGATCTCCTCGACGGGGTATCCCGCTGTAAATATTCCAATTTCCTTTATCATTGAGCAGGTCTGACTAGATATTTTCAACTTGGCCCTATCGAGTATCCTGGCGAAGTTGGCTAGAATGAACTCGTCGAAGCATTTCCTATCATTCTCAATGAATACAGTGTTGAAGTACCTCAAGAGCTTCACGAAAATCCCCGCGTCAATCAAATTAATATCTTCTTCCGGCAGTATACACAGATTAGCTCCCAAGTTTATCAGACCGTACTCGGTTTTCAGCAATTCGACATTTCTGTACTTTTGGTAGAATTTTAGTTTCTAAAAATATTAAAGTATAATTAATTTTGCGCAAGACCCCTTTTAAACTTCCTAATACATTCTTTTTTCGAGCTACTCCTCATATCTCTTTGCTTAGGGACTGTAATTATTAAAACATCTTCAACTCATAAATAGTGCATTCTTCAATGAAATTTCGTTGCGCTGTTTTTTCGCTTTCAACTTTACTACCTTACTGAGGCTTATCAAACGTACAGTTTCATTGTCTATTTCTGGGCAAGAGGCCAGACCCACGAAGCCGGTCATGTGAGGATTGATCAGTTCCAGATCACTGTCTCTCATTCCGTACATGATACAGCTGAAGGCTCTTCCCTAAAAGTTTCAAACATTTATCGTGACTGAAATTATTGCATAATTAATAAGATTATCGCTCGAATGAACGGTAAGACATACCAAAACTTCATTGGGTAGGTCAGAATATTTAAAGTTTTGCAACCGGCCCAAGATATTCACAATGATATCGGCCATCTCCTTGGCCTCAGTGAGGTTCCAATCTATTCCAGAACAGAGGACGTCTAGACACGTGAACAGCCTCGTTGGTGTCATATTCTTCAGTCCATTCTTTGTAGCGATTATCTCAATGTTACCCAGCAACAGTCCAAGATGAGCACAATGGGGAAAGACTAGAAATCGCATTGTGAGTCATACACTTATTTAGAAACTATTTTGAAAGGCATTCTATTTTCATTACATTGGTACTATAACTGATACTTCTATTGACTTGTCAAATATCTCTGACGGTCAGAGTCTGACCTAACTGTATTTTGCACGCTGCTTTCATAACTACACATATTTTTAACCCAGGTACACCAAGGTATATAAACACTGAACATTTCATAATTTTGAATAATGACTCATTATTAATGAGTGAGGTAAATTTAAAAGTTAAGAAAAATGTTCAACTCAGTTTTCTCGGAGAACGGTGCATTATTTCGAAATATTTTCAATTTGTAGTAATTTTAGGAAAGCCATCATTAAATCAAAAAAAAATTGGGAGAATTCGGATGCCAAATTTACATCGGTTTTAAGATTTTGGATAATTAAAATTTGGATGCTTAAATTGGTATTTTTTTTGTTTTGCAAACCTTTGAATACTTGTATAATTATAACTAGAGATAATTAAGAGAAGATAATTACACCTATCAAAAGCTCATTCCTTTTTCTATAAAATGTGATCAATTTTGAGTTTTATTGATGCATTTTTCGAATAGTATTTTCAACTTTTTCGGGACCCCAGTGTCTCAAGGGGTTTACACAGGTTAAAGGTAAAACGTCCACTTTTTTAGTCACACTGAAAAGAAAAAAAGGATTCATGAGCGAAAATAAAGTTTTTCCACGAAAATATCTTATTTCCCCAAGAAAACCGGACAAGAATGTTCTATAACTTTAAAAAGTTCGACCTCTTCCAACTTCAACTTTTTCTTAACGTGTCACCAGTATCCCAAGGGGTTTACCCCGGTTAAGATGAATACCTTGATGGCATAAAAACTAAGTAATGAGAGTATATTTCCAGTGTAATCGAATCCATTCGTCAACGGTTTAGTAATTGAATCAATGTTTGAGGCACGCAATCTTGACTCACTACCAGATGCGACCCCAATGGTCCTCTCCAAAGTGTCCAGTGCATATTTGAGTGCAATCTCTTTCTTCTTGTAGTAAATATTGATATACGTCTCATCTCTTATCTTGTCGTCCTTTGAGTAAAAGTCTTTAAGCACAGACTTTTCGTACTCATCGTAGACCTTGTTAAGAAAGAGAATGACACTCGCGAATTCGTTCTGATCAAAGTGTATCGCCTCTTCGGGAGCGAGGAAAGTGATCACAACTTGCATCTCACCCAGGGTCGTGTGATCGGGAAATTTGCTCTTTATCGTTCGTATCAATTGGGACCTTTGCTCGGTATTTAGGGCGCATTTGGTGATCATCCTCATGGAATGACTGAATAGGCCAGCTCTGGTCATCTTTTCAATTTCATGCTTATCCAAGGCACATATCAAGTAGCCTAGGTGATCTAGGATTTCTTCATTAAAGGTTTTTAGTTTGTCATCTGATCTCTAGAAAATGAAGTTTATTTTGTATCACGCAACTGTATTAATATAAAACAATCAAATTACTTGAGAGTAGACTTTTCAAATATATTTACAATAGATTCCCTCTTTAAGACTTAATCCTCAATTAAATATCATTTCTTGCTACACTAGAAACGTTTATAATTTTAAATAACCTTTGATTGTAGAGACCAATTCTTCAACTTGACCTGATCAACAGCTTTTATGAAGGAGAGAGTGTAACGACCTAGGCTTCCCATAAGGACATCGAAAGTGCTCGGCGTGAACTTGCTAACGTAGCTTCTAGAATCCATCTTCAACAACTCATACAGCAGATAGGGACCACAGTAGTAAGCCTGCTCACTATCCACACGTGAATGCATTAATATGTTAAACATTAGGACACACTTCCTACCTATCGTCTCAATGATCCATGGATCAAGACTCCTCTCGCCTTGTCTACAATTGTCGATTTGAACTAGTACCTCTGGCATTTTTATCAATGGCATTTCATCTATTTCTAGCCACGTCATTGCAAGGATTGAGCAGTCGTGTTTTATTTCATTTTTATTCGCTTCCTCAAAGTATCTTCTAAGCTAGAGATAAACATGATTAAGAATTGAGCATCTTCATTCGTGGTACTCACGACAGATGGTTCAAGGCTCTCTAGAACATACTTGTCCAGGTTCTCTCTGAGATTCAGACCCAGATCCATTTCATGATCGATTTCCCATAGGGAGACACTTTCAATTAGCCAGGGCAATTTGGTAATTGGCTTTGCTTTGGAGAATTTTATCTAAAATCAATCACTTTTTCAATTCATGTAGTCTGAGGTAATTTCCTCACAAATCTCAAAATGAAAGGTATAATTTATTTTTGTATCAGGTTCAAGCTTTGTGAATCTTCATTTGGAGAAGGAAAATAATAGACAACATTTTAATTGGTCAATCAGCGAATCAAAGATTCGAGGAAAAATCAAGACTTGTAAAAAAGGTATATAAGAAAGCACACTTGAACCTTGTTTACGCCACACTTGTTCAGAGAACTAGAATTAAAATCTTTATAGCTCACGTTTTTTCTTATCGACAGTTTCTGATCGACGGTCAGACAGGACTTTAGTGAGTTCATAATGCTTACATTCTCGTCATTGAGTTGGATGGCGTTTAATCTAAACAGGCCCATCTTACCAGGCAGCACTCCGCAAATAAGGCTGCCAATTAACTTGAATTCCTCATCGACGATTTCACTGAAGAACTTGTTGACGAGAGTGGATATTTTGAGAAAATTCTCCTCCTTTATTTCTAACATTCGGAAGGTTTCATTCTTTAACAACTGTCTGAAGATGTCGTTGTTTATATTCATTATGTCCATAGTATCAAAGCCGAGATTGATTTCTTTCAGGGAGGGTATCACTTTGTTATTTCCATCGTACAGAGTGTTGATTATCATGATGAAATGAAATAGCTATGTAATTTTAAACTTTAATCTTCAGTGTCCTTGAATAGTGACTAGTAATCGTCTTCAGGAGTTTTCAAGGGTGTTTTTCTTCTAAATAATCTCCTTAGAGTCTTGAGAGATATTCTGGGGAGGAAGGGTGAAAGATGGCTTTACATGTAAACTCATCTCGTGGAGGGAGGCTAGGCCAAAACTCACGCTTAATGAGAAGTCAAACATTAAATCTTGGTGAGAAATCCTATATTTCAACCCTCCAAATAATTGGTTCAAGTATTTTAATTTTATTTGGCTCAGAAAATACAAATATTGTTCACTACACGAGAACCTAGATTTGTTTCAGGGGACGATCCTTCTTTTATTCTGGTTATTTCAGCACATTTCTATTCCATATTTACCTGGATTTGATGTCTACATCTTGAAGGGTCCCGCTCCTCACTTCTGCAGTTGGTTACAAATTTATCAAAAAGATATCGTTGGCTTGTTTTTGCGCAAATAAGTTTCCCAGGGCACTGCTTTTTGATTTTACCTCTTTTAGATCGCGTACAATCGTAATCTAGACACGATTTCACGAGGAACTGTGTATTAAATATTTATTCTAGGTGTTGGAAACAGGCCAAAATAATTTGTATATGAAAATCGTATTCAAATTAATTTGAACTTGCCCCAAAACTGGGATTTTCTCGACTATCTAAAGATTTTGTGAGAAATAAGAGTAATATTAGGGAACTACCTTAGAAGAAAATTTCTCAATTATAAGCCTCTTGTTAGGAAGATGGGACTGATGAGCGATATCTAGTTAGAAATTAGCCAGAAATTTGAAATCTAAACGTAAAATCTGATCATCTTTAGGAGCGGAATAATTTTTTTGAACAGAATATATCGATATTTCCATTCAGTAGCCTTTAAAAAGCGAGAAGATCGACGGCAGCATAGTAAATAGATTTAAAGCGCACGAAAGATGGAAATAGCCTCAGAATTAAGTTCTTCATCTTATAATTGAGCAAAAAGCAGTGACCTAGTTTCCATCCTCATAAAACTAATTCTGTTCGGAAAATTCCCAAAATAACCTTCTCTAAAGAGTTTAAATTTAAACACGTTTGATTCGAAAATATAACTCACAATGGGATTCCAAAGGGCGGGGAACTTGACATCATTCTTTCTCTGCTTGACCAGCCTCCGAATAATGTAGAGCTCATCGATTTCTTCTATGAACTTTGGCGATGTGAAAATGCACACGTAGCACTCGTTACTTGAGAGTATAGCAATGATAAAAAAGTTTTAAATATTATATTATTTTATTTTTTACTTTCTATCCAGCCTCTTCCTGATGAGACGCAGGACCTTGAGGTAGCCCGTGATATCCTCGAGGTCAGGGATGTTACGAAACATGCTGTCGGGCACAAAGCTCAGCTTGTTTATAGCCTTGATGTCACTTTCATGGAGGAAATGACCGATTCCGCATTGTATCACCTCGTCAAAGGTGTTGTACCTCTTTGTACGGTTTATAAAAGCATCTATGAACACCTTTGGCAGCAGAGCAAATGTTGGATATTCCTGGCTGAGTAAATTCAATATTTCTAGGTGAGTATGAACTCTTCTCAATAACATTTGGTTACATTTGGTAATTTTTAATTATTATGAGTAGTAATCATATTCTTAGATAACAAGTATCCAAATGAACAATCAATTTTTTCTTCTTTGAATATTTTTATTTTCAGTCTTGGTCAATTTGTCTCGTGATTACGTTCACAAGTTTAAAACCATATAAAAGAATCTTTCTTTCAACTAATTCCCAGCCTACACAAGTCAGATTGTATAGTAGGATGCGAGAATAACTCTTGGAATAATTATTTTTCACTTGAGCTTATATACGTCTTAATAGAATTTTATTGATAAATATATATGTCAAATAAAATTTGCAAAATTATCAAACTATCGAATGTTTAGTTTGATATTTCAACTTGAGATTATTTTGCTCCCAAACACAAGTTATGTCTGTGGTTTCAAGTTCCACTCACCAAATGTGTCGCAATTTTATCGAATCGAAACTTTCAAATATCTGATTACTCCCCGTCAGGTCCTTTGAATAGTCAGAGAAAGCCTTGAAAAGCCTCAGGGGGTTCTCATAGAAGGCGTCGTATTTTATAAAGCTTTCGATAATAAACTTTGCAGTGACCTGATTCGTCTTGGTCATATCGGCCGTTTCAGCGCCACCGATCAATATAAGCGAGCAATCGAGGAAGATTTCATCGAAGAACTTTATGAGATACACGTTGAAACCGCTATTGTTGATTATGAAGTAGCAATAGTCCTTCAATATCTTTGCATGCGGGTTCTTGATTAGGTTTCTGATCTCTGAGGTCCTCTTATTGGGCTAGGTATGATTTTAAAATCTATTAATCCATCAGAAATGCACTCAAATTTTCAGTTTAAATGAGCTCAACATCGCCTCTCCTTCACTGCGTATCCGAGCAGAGTAATTGTACTCTTCCTTCTGAGCTACTCTTTCCATTTTTAGATCAGTTATCATGGGAAATACTTTTTGCCCAACACGTGTAGATATGGAGCAGTGTGCTTTCTGTGAAGATTTTGTCAATATATGTGAAAACAAACTTCTCAGCGGAATCTTTTTATCTGCTTACTGAGACGTTTAATTAACTAATTTTAAACCCCTAATTCTTCTAATAAGTGAGGCGTTATGTGGGGTTGGTTTTACTTCGGATGATGCGTGGAGTTTATTATTTTGGTCCAATAGCTCCAAAGGTTTGTAAGCTTTCAATAATAAATGGTAGTCATTAGGGCAGTGCTTTTTGAAATAAAAGATCACGAGGAATCGCTTTAGATCAATATGATGAGAAATTAATTTTAAGGCTATTTCCATCTTTCGTGCGCTTTAAATCTATCTACTTTGGTAGAAACTCTGATGTGTTAAAAGTCCATACACAAATAAATGGCCGGCATCAATCTTCTCGCTTTTTAAAGGCTACTGAATGGAAATATCGATATGTTCTGTTCAAGCAAATTATTCCGCTCCTAAAGATGATCAGATTATTTGTAAAATATTCTCTGTTTATATTTCAAAATTCTGGCTAATTTCTAACTAGATGTCGCGCATCAGCCACATCTTCCAAACAAAAGGCTTTCATGTAGGTCCCAAATATTACTCCAATCTCTCTCAAAATCTTTAGATAGTCGAGAAAATCCCGGTTTAAGTTTTAGCGCAAGTTCAAATTATTTTGAATTCGATTTTCATACACAAATTATTTTGGCCCGTTTCCAACACCTAGAA
>JJOG01004293.1:0-14851 GCA_000715275.1 Gyrodactylus salaris
ATTTGCATTTTTGAACAATTGAAAGATAATTTTAAAAACATACATTAAGTAATCAGTAAGTTCACATGAATAGTCAAATAACAAGCCAGGCGAAGCTTGACACCTCTAGTCAACTTTGCTTAAACAAACTCATGATTCTATTTTGTTAAGATGTGTTGTGAACTCCATTCACAAGTAACGAATTAAATTCGAATGTCTTTCAAAACTATTATTTAAACAAATTACTAAATGAAAATTTAACTCCTATTTGTTTAAACTAATATTCGATTTAAAATATAACTAATTACGATACCACAAACCATGCCTTCTTACCATGCGAGTTCCGATGAATCTGGAGAACGATTGCCTCCAACCCCCCGAGCTCTTGACCTTAACGAGGTCAGGAACTAAGGAAGCGTCTTGCGACAAGACGCAACCACAACAGATATTTCGTTTTTCGATCGATTATGGTCAGTAGTTTCGAGTAGCCATTCGATGGTCTGAGTGTTAGTACGTCGATGTGAACATGTTGGAAAGTTTCTTCTGTCGTGGGAAAACTCTCTAACTCTGTTTTCGTATGTCGCTTTTTCACAGTTAAGCACAAAATTTTTAATCTATCTCATGTTTGCGTGCTTCGAGGTTTCTGGATGTTCGAATGTCCATATGCGTTGTGGTACATTTCGAATTTCTTCTTTACCAATGAGGGCGGTATAAAAGGTCTTGGCTTCTCTTTCGATATTACGCAAAATACTGGGATTTTATTCTGCCTGGATAGTGCTTCGACAGATTTCGTTCGGTATTCGTTTTTTAATCTTTAGATTTTTGCGCTTCTGAAATTTCGCGAGAATTCGTATTTTATAACTTGGTAGTATTGTCGATTTTGGCTACAACTCTCGATGGAGTATCTGCCACGATGTTATCTTCTCCGTCATGTCGTATGTCGCCGATGTATTGGAGTCGTCGTTCTACCCAATGATTGGGTCCCAATCGGTTTGTTTACCGTGTGACTCTGGTTTTATCACCGTTTGCGATTTTTTCGCGGTTTCCTTAAGCTTTAGCATCCTTGACATGTAAGCTATCGGCCTTAGACCTTTTTCCGTTTCCTGTTGTAGGACCGCTCTGATGCCAGTTTTCAATGCGTCGGCATGGATGATGAAACGTTTGTTTGGGTCTGTAGTATTACTTGTTCGTGTAATGCTCGTTTGTAATTTTCGAAAGTTTCGTTTTGTTATGGGGAAAGTTCGATTTTCCTATTACGACGGACGTCAATGTTCGCTTCAATATGCGTTCGAGCTATTTTCATGTTCTGGGTATGGGAGGTTTCATAATAATCGCATTCGTCAACTCTTATTTGGTGAAATGTGCTTTTGGACTCTATAATCGCTGCTTACTGCAAGCTTATTTTTCATAAGGAAATCTATTCCAAAGATATTGTAAGGTGAATTACAGGAGTAAATGTAGAGCTTCCATTGGGAGAAGGTTCGAAAGAATTTCGGAATGAGGTGGGCTTTGTCGTTGCCAACATTCGCTTTTTGTTAGTGGGATAATCCCGATTCGTTTTGGGCTTTTCAAAACCTTTGGTTTTCAGTCACTCGGGACTTTACGTTTACTTTATTGTCGTCTCGATCAAGAGTTTAATCGAAAGCATCAGGTGACTCGGACCTGGCGTGTCTTTCGGCTCAACATCGGCGTGGTCGCCATGTTGAGGTAACGTCAAGTTGGATGACGGTACCTAAGATTCTGACCTCATGATGGTCAAGATCTCGGGGGTAGGCAAAGGTTCTCCAGATGCATAGGAACTCGCAAAGGCATGATTAGTTATATCACTAATCGTATATTAGTTTAAAAAATGGGAATTAGATTACATTTAATAATTTGTTCAAATAATTGTTCTGAAAGACTTTTGATTTTGTTTCGTTATCTGTGAATAGTTTTCTCAGCAGTTATAATTGAGATTAATTAGCTTTATTAATATTCCTTTGATTAATTTCAACTTGGTTAATCACTGATTACAGTTAATAAGATAATTAGCATTTAAAAATCATATTTCATAAATAAACAAATTTGAGTTTAACAATCGTTTCTTTTCTTAATCCAGATGTAATACATCTTAATCGGCTCATAGATCGTTTAGAAAGACAATTGCAGCCATTATTTTGATGAATCAACCCAATATTACTTTATGAAAGGCATAAACTTAGATAGTGATCCTTGAACGAATGAGAAAAAGGTTGAGAGATGGGCAAAAGTATGCATTTCATTATCAGTTTAAAATAAAAGTCAGTATGGTTTAGAAGTTAAACCAAAACAAGGAATTTTAGTCATCCAATAAAATTTTAGATAGAAAAATAAGTTAATATTATTGGACAGAATGTTTTATTTAAATTCATTTGTCAAAAATGTTAATCTATACAAAGATGTAGGGAAATCATTTTATCAATTCTTCGATACTTTGAAAGAACCTCTCTGTTCGATATTTAACCTTTGACATGAACGGCTGAGTGGGTATGAAACATTCAGTCTTGTCAAGGAGAACAGATGACTTCTTCTGATAGATGTTAATCCTTATACCGAAAGAATGCAAGAGCATCATCTCCTTCAAGCTCTCGTAGCCCAAAAGGCAAGCGTAGATCTTATCTCCAACAATGGGATGGCCCAAGCCATAAGCACAATGAATACGAAGCTGGTGCCGACGTCCAGTGATTGGTATTAGCAAAACCAATGAAACTTCGTTCTTCCCAATGTAGCCATGCTCGAGGATGAATACTCTGGTGTGTGAATCTCTGCGATCTCCGCAATCTAAAGAACATGTCATAATCTTTTGTACAAAACCATCCAGCCATGTGTGCTCTTTAGAGCCGATTGGAAGTTGGATATCGATTGACTCAGTTATTACCTTTCTCTTTACATGACCGTGTACTATGGAGAGGTAGTATTTGTCGACATGTTTAAATTCAAAGGCTCTGCGAATTTCCGAGACGGATTTATTTTTATAGCCGATACAAATTAGCCCTGAAGTGGCAAAATCAAGTCGATTTATGAAGTGGAAGAAGTGTATAAGCGAGGGATTAACTTTGAATGGGAAGGTGTGCAGGAGTTGTGTTTGTAGGGTAAGGATTTGTTGATAGTTTTCATCAGAGTTGATTAAAATGTTTGGTTCTTTTTCAACAATTATTAGACCTTCCTTGATGAGAATACTTTTTGCAAAGAAACTGATTTTCTTTCTAGAGAAGATGACTTTTGGGTACCAGACGATTGAGTAGTAAATCCATAACAAAAGTATACGAAGATATTTTAAAATGTGATTCATTCAATTAATCTAACAACTCAAACACAAAATTCTCTCATAATTTTCAGTGATGTTTGATTGCTTGTTTAAACATGTTGAATTTATGAATTAAAACTTGTGAATTTATGTAAGTTGTCTCGAATAACCCTCTATAACAGGTCGTACTATAATCTACTCCAAAAGCTTCTCATTGGAATAGAATCTAATGAAAAAGTCAATGATTTAATCAAAGATTTATCCTCGTATCAAGACTGTCTTGATCTTGATTACTTTATCAATTACAAAAATGAAAAGATATTTTCCGACTCTCCAGTCTTTAAGCAAAACTGCCAAAAGATTGCCACTCTTCTCAGTTGTGGGGAATCTTATGCCTCAAAGTTACTCTGCGACTTTCTCGCCTCTGAAGACTTTCGCGAAATTGAAAAGAACGTCCAAATCATCAAAGAGGAACCTCTAATCCTCACTCAGGATCTCACACAAAGACTCAAGACAGTCTACTTGAAAGAGCGTCTCTCTTTATTGCAGATTATAAAGATTGGTTCCATAAATTGGCATCTAAAGGTTTCTTGTCTTTCAGATGTCATTTTAACATTAATCAATCAAAAATCAAAGTATGACATGATCAAGTTCTACTTCGAGCAAGTTGCCAGCCTATCTAAGCAGTTTATGAAGCACTTCACTAGCCTTACACAGTCGCCAATGATGAAACGTGAGACTAGCGAAGATATTTCGCTAGTTATTTTGAACCAAAATCTATTGGAGCGTTTAATTCTCTACGAGATCATATTCTCCCTGATTCATCACCCTGAAATGGTCCTATCACAAAGTGAAAGCACTTGGATATTTAGGAGATCTCTTGATGAATTAATTGTATTTTACAATACTACACAGAGGGTTGGGTATTTGTTTAGTGATCGATCGCTGTTCAATAGAATCAAAAAGATTCTTCTATTCACAATATTTCGAGCTGCTAATTTGGATCTCTTGGTGCTGGGGAGTGAGAGGCACTTTTTGGATGATCCCAAATTAATCTTAGACCTCGTCAAGAGCATTGAAACGATTAACAAAGATGATGTCAGCTTGCCGCTAAAGTTGTTCTTTATGACTTTGATAATAAGTGAGTTGACCCATTCAATATTGTGGTCGTTTTGGGGGTTTCTGTAAAGAATTGAGTAATTTGAGTACTTTTCAACGAGTTGAAAAATTCAGAAATCGATTTATTTTAATAAACTAGAGTTACCAAATGTCTAATCTTGCAATCTGATGCCCTTTTGAAGATTTAGAAATCTGGAAATAACTTTTAGATGTTCACAATTCAACAGCCAATGAGAAGCTGTCTCGCTTATTTCATAAATATGCATCAACTCACAGTCCAATATAAAAACTTGACAATATTTTTCTAGGATTTAAGATAAATGCATTTATATTAATTGTTAATAAATGGTTAACAATTTGGCGAGACAGGAATTTGTAAAAATACCTTTTTAACCATCCTAGTCTCAAGCATAGAAAAACTTTGAATTTTAGATTAATTAGTGAGGCAAATCCAGTAGACATTTTTGAGCAATATACAAAAGGAAAACAAATTGAACAATTTTGAATGTGAATCACAGAAGTTATAGTTAGAATTCAAATTATTTTCGCGCGCAAATTTCAAACAGCTGTATTTTCGAAACCTAATCTTATTGTGGTGCGAAATTTATGTCATTCGAAAGCCTAAAATTTCCTTAGTTAGAGGCTGGTAGTTTACATTTTCTTATCATTCTTTTTGTCGGTGTTATAAGCCTTCTAGTGAGATGTTACTGTGGGCTGACCTTTGGTCTTATTTCAAAATAACCTATTTTTCTCTACGATTACTTTGGAGCTAGTTTTGAGATAGATTCCTGTAGAGAGATGAATTCGTAACCTCCTATTCCTTCAGACTTCCAAAGTAGCATCGCACAAGAGACCGAACTCTCTCGTGACCTCCATTCAAAGTTCAACTCCTTCACCGAAGAGGTCCTCATCAAGCGGGACATTTTCAGTCAATTGAGCAAGCTCCTCGAGAACGACAAGCAGCCCTATCTATTCAAGAACCACCAATGTCAGACCCTGACCAACCTCGAGACTGGCCAATCGTTGTGCATCATTTCATCATTTGATTTATTGGGAGCTTTTGCTCAGAAGAATGTCTTCTCCTTCTTCCTGGATTTGTCGAGGAACCCTCCTAACAACTTACATGAGAAGTCGTTTAAGGAGCTCATGTTTAAAATCACCAACCTGACCTCTCAATTGGCTAATTCTAGTGAGAATATCGTTCGGATAAAAACAGACTCCGATATTCCCTTTCACGGGATCTCAGAACGATTGGTCAACTTTATCCACGAGTTTGAAAGGGGTGAGTCATGCATCTCTTGAGATGCGATTTTAGAGGAAACCAGGTACACGAGCACTGCTTTCTGAAAAAAATGTTTATATACAATGTATATATTATAGACACAATTATAAATTGGGTGACAAAAGTGATTTATCACAGTTCCCCTTGTTTTTCTACTTGTGAGTATTTCATATTCAAAAGTTGTTTGGGATTGCCTATTTTATTGTCTACCCCTCTTCTGGTCTTTGATATTTGCATTTGAAAAAAACAGAGGAATAAGCCACAGAAATATATTTCTCTTAGAAATTGAGTCTTGTAGTCGAATCTAACTCTCTTCGGGTTCATATGAGGGGAGGGTAAGTAACTTTTGCCAACTAAACTTGTCTCGAGGCCAACAGAATTGAACTTATGCCATATAAAAAGTCATTTACTGGAAAAATCCTCTCCAAAGGTTAAATCCCAACTACTTATCAAATATTTTCGATTCGATAAAGTTGAATAAATTTAATTTCAAGCTTTAAAAATTTACTTCAAGACGTTTCGAGATAGATTGGATCATTCCCAGAGTTCCGTCGATAGATCACCCTTATTCTTGTACTAAATGTATACACTCTACCCAGCAATTTCATTAGTCAATCTCTTTCAAGATATTATTCAAAATTTATTTCTTAGAATTTCCCTACGACCTCAGCCTGATGAGTATATTTGAGAATATGATGCTACAATACAGCAATACGGAGGAGACGCCAGCCGATGAAAAGACCAACTTCCTGCAGGACCTCCTGCAGAATATGAGCTTCTTCGCTGAGCCGATTGAGAACGTCAACACTGAGGTGGAGAGTTTCTTCAAGAACGACAAGGAATTCCTCATTCTGAAAGAGGACCACTGCCCGTTCTTGGTGCAGAATAATCGTGAAGCAAAGCATTTGTTGGTGTTGCCGCGTAGGACTGAAGGCTATGTTAAAGACAGTGAGTTCATTTTTGTCTGGAACCAAACTGGAATTAAATATGTCTATTTTGGTTTAAAATAAAAAACACTGAATCTTGTATCAATGATACTGACTCCGTTGAATAAACATTTGAATTGACAGTAATTATTTTTCTACATTTTTGGGTTTTCGAAATAGAAAACGTTCTTAAAATGTATTAGAAAACGTATTACGTTTTTTGATCAAAAGGTACTCCCATTTTCAGTCCCTACTAATTTTAATTCTGCTGCATTGATGTTCTAATTAACTCCTCTCTCAGACATAGTGATCTGGACTGCAAACTATTCGATCTGGGCCCTGATCGAAGGAACCCTCGGTGAGTACGAATCCCTGCTTGTAGCTCTCCTCTCCAAGAGCTTCATTGTCGACGACCCAATGCAGGCCACTGAGGAGTTATTCGAGAGAATCTCCAAAATCTCCCATTTCATCTTCTCCTGTTCCATCTCCTCGGTGGAGTTGGACGAATGCCGCAGCCTCTTGGGCCTCATCTTTAGCCTCATCGAGATCTCCATGGCCATGTGCAAGCAGGCCACCTACCTCACCCACCTCACGCCAAAGTTCATGGTCAATGTCAAGACAATACTCGGCAATCACCTGCTGTCCATTTGGTTCAACGTCTTCTCATCGCTCATACCGAAGAGGGTCGACGAGGGCGCTGACCTGAGTCATGTCTACGGATTCGTGGAGGAGAATCTCGTTCGTATCAAGATTCTCACGTCCTTCATCGAGGAGAATAAGTATGTTTTACACAGACTCGCAATCTCATCTCTCAGTCTCATCTGAAAATTCCCCTTAGGATATTCAATATACTCATTGACGCTGATCTGAACGAGATCAACACTGCCCACATGATCAACTCATATCAGGAATATGTCGCCTCCCTCTCTCTCTTCTACTACCTCATACACAACGGGCATTTCGATGTCGCTGAAGACCTAGGCTTTGTCAATCAACTTTATGAAATATTCTCGAGAAACTTTTACATCTTCATTGAGAGGATCTTCCTACCCGCCTCATATGCCCTTGCCACAATGCTGCACCTCGATGTGTCCTTTTACAATTCAGCCAAGCTGAAGCCAATGAAGGTTGACAATCTATCAGCTCTGTTGATTGGTAAGTAGTAGGCTGGTATCATAAAAAATTCCACTTTGATATGGGTTGAAAATCCTAGAGAATCGCATTAAACTAAATATTTTCATTCTTGTTAGTATGAGTATTCATTATGAAAACATTTCTGGCACTTTAAAGTTTGTTGATTTTTTAAAATGGTGTAAAAGTTTTATTTATCTACGAGTTAAATTAATGAATTTTCCACTAAAATTAGCTCAATATTTCACATATTAAGTTTAAAATAAAATACCATTCTAAGGAATCATATCAGCATGTTTACATATTTTATATTTTGATAATAAAGATTATTCATTTGATTCAATTATGTATTTTTTCTTGTTTATTCGAGTGAAAATTTTGAATTCATATCAAAACCTATTATGAGCTGGGAATATTTTTCCTTTCCGCTGATAGGATTTTTATGTTGAATTGAACAAAAATTTGAAGATATTCTATCATTGTGACGTCATATCCTGTGCAATATGTTATTTTTCTTAAACATGATACCAACCTAGTGAGTAGTATGGTCACACTTGTGGATCTATACATTTTCATTTTTCTGGTTAAAATCATTCTTTCCCCAATTGAATCAATCCTTAAAATTCCCCAAATTTATAGTCGAAAAGAGTGTTATATTCATATCGGAGTTATCAACGCAATCGTGGAACCTGAAGGCGGACATCAAACCACTCAACGAACTGCTCATTCGTTATAATAAATCAGAGGAGCACGGACTCTTATTCGCCTCAACGCTGCTCATATTCTCTTCCATTTCCCCAAAGATTATCTGCTTCTACAAAAATGACTTTTTGTAAGTTTTCTTCACTTTAATAGAAAGGTTTTTTTTATATTTATTCAAAAATCGCATAATTACTTTTTCCTTCATACCTTTTAGGAGCATGACAATAAAAGTCAACGAACTATCCCAGCTCTACAGTCATATCAGTCCCAGCCAGCTCTCAGACGCTGATATCCAAATAAACCTCCTGTCGATCCTCAACACCTCCCTAATCACGTTGCACACCTTCCTACCGAAGAGGCTCTCAGAAGTTGGTGAGAACCAAATTTATCGCCTCCTAATAGAGTCCAATGCCACCTACATTAATGCCCTATTCAACTTGTTGCCTGTCGTAGGGAGCGCCTTGAAAAGGACGATTCTCAACGTTCTCATCACCCTAACCTCGCTGGACTTTAATCGGATTATCGGCAGCGGAAACTTTTCCATCAATGGGCTAGCCTGTCTCATGCGGTCGGGAAGGGAGTACCTAGACCGTAATCCCGCGTTGTTGTCGCGCATCTTTGAGTTCCTTTACGAACTAATAATGAATAATACTAAAGTTGGACAGATTTTCTTTGAAAAGTTTCACATGCTGCCGCACACCTACGGCGCATCTAACTCCACATGCATGGACTTTAATGCTGACCTCGTCAAGGTGATAGAAATCATTTTTGTGAGTTTTTCTGCTCTTAAGATTGAGGCCAAGTGTAAGCCGATCGGTGTAGACATAAAGTTTATCTAGTCATGAATGAATTGTGTGAATTTTTACTACACTCACTTCTTATTGGCTGTTCATGAGTGAAAGAAGAAAAGATTCCTTTGTTAGAATTAATTCGTTCATGCCACATTTAGAAAAAGTTCAAGTCCCTAAAGAATAACCAACACAATGGATTCCTCTACATCAACACGCTCAAGTTCCTCGATGGCATCTGGCTAAAGTGCGAGCTCATATCAGCTGAGCGACTCACCTTGGACATTTCAAAGCTGCCTAATTTCTGGAGTAATCTGATAGACAGGTTCTTTGAAAACATTTCAAACCCGCCAACAAACTTGTCATTCAACTTGCAAATAATCACGTACACCTTTTGCATTCTGTCCAGTCAGTCGTTTAAGAAGCAACAAGAGTAAGTCTAGTTGTAAGAAGACGAGTTTTCACTAAAATCAAATCTACTCCCTGCAGCACGATAGATGAAAACTTTGACAAGGAGGTCAAAAGAATGAAGATCAAGGAGATTTTGGAGGTTAGTCGAATTTTTATATTGAAAGGGTAGATGGGATTCTAATTTTAACTGTCGCCTTAATGGCAATAGCACCATTCTAGAGAGAATTGTTTTTTATTCAAGAATATAATATTCTTTTTCAATTTTGTCGTAAAATTAATGATGATCCTGAAAGAAAAACGAATTTTAGGTCAAAATGTAATTTTGAGTAGTTATTTTTAGAATAAAAAAGTATTTATAAACACATTATTTTTACAACTGAATTCGGACAACGTAGAAATGAATTTTTTATAGCATGGGAAAAAAATTAGATATAGATCTCTTTAGATTTAGCACAATCAAACTTTAAAGTTTCGGATCAAGAAAATTACACGTCAAAATTTAACAGTTTTTTCCCCATACGGCTTATCTTTTGAGCTTTTTGCACAAAACAAATATCATTGGATAGGTCTTCACAAGATCTTTCTCATGATATTTTTAAAATGTTGATATTGTACTATTTAAGGGTAAAAATCTTTTATCGAATTTCGGTATTGCCATTAAGGCGACAGTTACTCATTTCCCCCATGTGTAATCTTTCTGAAATCCTAGCTTAATTTTTCTGTCAGCAAGAAATCTAGAAAACTACACTTTCGTAGGCTTGTATAACTCTCTCTTACCTGCTGAGAAGCTTTACTAACAGTTTTCTCGACAAGTATGCGTTCTTTGAGGCAAAATATGAAAATGACCAGCTTTCAAATTCCTATCTAGTTGTTTTTCGTAATTATTCAAATATAAATTTCATGCGGCCAAGTCTGGGTATAAATAAGGGCTTAATTTTACATTCAGTACGTCGCCTCAAGACGAGTAGTATCCTTAATTCATAACAAATTTATTCAAGTCTCTTTAAGTAAACAGTGTTGACTCAAGTTTCATATGGAAAATAACTTCTGATTGAGTTACGACCTTTTCTCATTGGTCTGTTCCTAGTTAATAAGCCATAGAGCTCTCTATCTCATGTGTCGAAAATCACTAAAAACCTACTTCCACCTCTATTGAGAAAGCTTTTCAAAAGTTGCTTACTATCTCTAAAACAGAAAACCTTGTACAAAAGAAATTGTTAAAAAAACATAATTTTGTATCCTAACTTTATATGAAATGGACTATTTGAGACTACAAAATAAATTTCTAATGAAATTTTTTGGGTAGCCCTAATTATCAGTTTTTGGTTACTTGGATATTTTTACAATTTTTCTGAAATCTTGAATTTCAACTCTTTCAAAGTTGTCATTCATTTAAATATGTTTCGAAGAAGAATTCTATGAAAAATTAGATTAATATGAATTTACTATCCCAAATGGACTTATACTACTTGCATCTAAGACAGTACCATATCCATCATGGGCCGTCTCACTTTTGTTCCAATTCGTACATTTTTCGCATTCATAGATTTTTTCCTTTGCGATAAGATTAGGATTCTTTAAAAGAAGCTCATTCCTGTCATTTCTGAATCGATTAAGCTCAAAAATATTCAGCTCATCAATACTCACAATGAAGATTGACACGAGACTCATTTTCAAATTAGGCGATTTAGAATTGAATTAGACATGAATATGACAATACATACTTTTGAATTTCGAACCTTAGTTAAATTAATGACAACTTAAAAAGAGTTGAAATTTAAGATGTCTGAAAAATTGTATAAATATCCAAGTAGCAAAATGATTAATGTAAATACTGTTAAGTGAGTCGTTTTCAGCATGAAATTTTACATGTATTTGAGAAAATAAATGTGTGGATACTACTCGTCCTGAGGCGACGTACCACTTTTCCACTCTACATCTGATCTAACTAAAAGATTATCCGAGTTACTAATCAGAGATTACACGACAAATTTTAATGAAATTTTTAACAACCATTCTTTATGTAATTGCGATTGTTCCTAGCGAAAATCCCAATCTCTAACGATCACAGATCTCTTTCAAATCACGATTTTCAATAACCAATCAGAATGCAACATCCAGCCTTTTCATTTACCTCTCTGCCCCACAAGTGTTCACACACTAAATTTTTCATCATCTCTCTGCCCATCACATTGTGTGTCAAATTTGCATTAAGATGAATAGATTCTAATCTTCTTTCAGGCACACTTTCAGGGAATGATGACTATTTTTTTAAAGATATTTCTGAAAAAGTCTTATTCATTGTTTTGAGTCAAAAATACTCGAAATGCTTATTTTGCCTCTCATTTTTACAGGTTTTTATTAAAGTTAAATATGAATTTTCTTGAATGGCGCCATGTAAGAGAATCTACAAATTAGGTTTAAGAATTAATCAACGGACTCCGTATCAAAAAAAGTTGCAACGAAGTTTGAGAGGAATAACCTAGTTTTTTACATTTTGTAGTTGAATCTTAATAATGAGATTAAAAGATATTCGTTCTGCTCGGGTATATCTTACATCTTACATTCCTCCATAGTATCTATTCAACAAGATTAGCGACATTGACGATGAGTCAGCAAAGAGCTTTGAAGCAGTCATCGGGGCAGTGCACAGTTATGTCTGCGTCAGCTTTGATCAGTCTGACGAGATGAACTCAGAGGAGTTGATCGAGATCTCTCAAATGTTCCTTGACAAGCTGCCAGACTTTTCCGAGATTTTGGTTCTATATTTCTCCATTTTCAAGAACTTTTCTGCCCTTTTGAACACCATCTTTGTCAAAATATTTTCATTGTGAGTTTTTGCCATATTCAAATCTTAAACATCTTTCTAAGATGTACTTTTACTGTTGAGCTGATACTTTTGAGGGAACTTTATTGTATTGAAATCTCCCGAAAACCGAGATTTTTTTGACCTCAAAACATTAGGGTTAGATGATAGAAAGACATTTCTATTATACGTTTCTGTTGCAATAAGCTTTGATCATAGAGCTAATGGGTTGAGAAAAAAAAAGTTTATGATACCCTTTCCCATGTTTTTTCGTTTTTAACCAGAAATATGCTTTCTTTTTTTAAACGGTTATGCATAAAATAATAAACTCGACCACAATAAATAAATTTAAATGAGAAGCCTCTTTAATAATGAAGCGAAAACATTTTTTTGATTTAAATTGTGGCTTAAAATAAAACTGTCACTGTAACTGTTTAAATGAAAAATCCATATTAATTATGTTGACGAGTAGTTTCAAAAGAAGCACATTATATCTGCTAATTATTACCCTAAATATGCCTTGGAAAATTTTATTTAAGAGTTGGGAAATGTTCTTTTAAACGTCATGCTCGAGGCATATTTTTTACATATTTCTAGGTGAATTACATATTTTTACATGCTGATATAATACATTTTCATTAATTTCTAATTCATTTCTAAATAACAAAAGTCAATAACATATTATCAAAAATGGCTTTGTGTGTCTTTTTAAGAAGACTAATTGCCCACAAAATATGCCATAAATTCAAGGACTATATTATAATGACCTAAGAAAGTGAGATTGATTTACTCATGGCGAATCCACTCTTGCAGCACAAAATGGCTTATTTCTCAATTTTACAAACATTATGATTATTTTTGTAAATTTCTATATTTCTGTAAGCCATAAATTTGATTTTTGTTTTTAGAAAGTCCCTCAAACCCGTCACAGTTCTTCTCCAAATTTTCGAGTGCCTTGTCAATGGAATAGAAAAGCTCTCCAGTCTAACCGTGGACCTCAATCAATCTGAAGTGAATCCTCACCTCCTGCGCAAAGGCTCCATTTTCAATTGTCCAGTGGACCTCTTGTCCTCACTCAGTCATTTCATTGTCGAATGCTCTGTGTGCATTGGCAAGGCCAAGAAGGAGCGTGGTGTCCCTTCTCAGAATGATGAATTTCGACAGTTGATCAATCGTTCACTCAATATCTGCTACCGAGGTCTTGAGGAAATCAAGGTCGTCAATTACCAGTGCCTCTCATCGAATAAGGAGAAGGTAGGCTTTATTAAACACTGATAATTTTATTTTTTTCTCTCGGTTTTTCTCTAGAAGTTACGTTTTGCAGCAAATTAGCCCCAGATTCTAGGCCTGCATACTTGAATTGAATATTTTCATTCAAGATCAGCATTTTGACAAGTAAACTTTTCACGTTGGCCTAGATGAACTGGAAAATTGGATTGTTTGTCAAGGGATTACTTGCTACGTTGCAAAAGTTGAAAGAATATTGAATAATAAAAAATATGTGTTCAGTCGCCTTATTACTAATAACTTATTAGTAATAAGCTATTCGTAACTTGATATTTACTCAATGAAAAATTACATTGAAATGTAAAGTAAAAATGTTCCTTTCATTTAGTTCTTCGGCGAGATTATAAGTATACTGTTGAGTATAATTGTCTTTGGAATTCCCAGATGTGGCAATACATCAAACTCTCTCATCATCGAAGACATCTTTCAGGAGCTGGACGATAAACTCCACTTGCCCGTTATATTAACAGTTTACCGAGAGAAAAGAAAGGTAATTCGCTCTTTATAAAATTCAGAATGTAATCATTGTGACTAGGGCACCAAGAAAACATGCTAAGAATTTATTACAGGTCAAAACGATATTATGGGCAGATATTTATTTGGTCTGATATATTTTTCATCTGTGTGTTAGGCATTTCAGCCAATCAGAGCAAACTTCATCTCTGCCCCGATGTTATATGCGAGTACTCGATGTGTGAAATATTTTTGGGGAGAGAAATGGTCCTCTAGAAAGGGTTAAAGGGGCCAAGGTATTCAACACTTTTGTTTACTTTAGGTGTCATCAGGGGCTTACCTATTTGTCTTCTTTATTTTAATCGACAGTCTCAATTCCTGTTTCAGCTCTAAGGAATAGCCTCTAAAAAAAGAAGATAAATCATTGGATAAAGATTATTATATTCTCTGAAAGTTTGGAAATTAAGAGAGTTTTCTATTTTCAATAAAAATACCTTGGTATCCTAACTTTAAAACCGATTTGAATCCCAAAAACACGAGATATATTTGAGGGTTCATAACGAATTGAGTGTCAATAACAATTTCGATGTTATTCAATAAATTCTTCCCCGCTCAAACGCATGGAATGACGTGTCTTTCAACCATTTAATCTGGGAGAAGAATACGCTCGAACTAAAACCCTTCAAAAAACACTTTGCCAGT